>ML179198.1:29726-144168 GCA_004369135.1 Dendrothele bispora CBS 962.96 | reverse complement strand
TAAGCGAAGACGTTTTCGGCCATCCTGAACAGAATCTGACTATGGGAAATGATCAAGAGGCCGAGAGAGCTGATGCTGATGTGCTGCTGTTTGGACAGAGGTGTATGAGCATGAAAGAATACACTCGAGCTGCCTACCATACTCGAGGCTGCACAAGTGCAAAAGCATTGTTCATTAACATATACTCAAGATTTCTGGTACGTATATCGGTGTTTTTTCATTCTTTTTGTATTCGCTTATACAGTTCCCTGGAAGGTTAGTGAGAAGCGCGCTCTTCTAGAGTGGCATAACGAAGACAGTGAGTTAACAACTGACCGTTGTTTTTGACAATGTGAACGAGTTGTAATTATTTTCAGGTACACGCATGCAACCCTTGCAACCTGTCAATAAAGAAATTAGCGACTTGCTTGCTGAAGTCGAAAATACCAGAAAAAAAGACCCTTTTCTTCTGTTCTTGTACGTGGCGGATTTCTTAATCTGGAGTTACAGAGTTGAACATCCTATCTACCATAGAAAGGCCTTATTCTACGCTCGTATGTCTCGCGCTGACGATGTGCGTGAAACACTTGCCGAGTCGCTGTCCGCGTATCCGTGGAATTGGTCGGCGTGGACTCTGCTCGGAACTTGCGTCGACAGTTCCAGCTTGGTCAGTAGCTACCTTGCAGAATCTATCGTGGATTTACTGACATGATTGCAATAGCTACAAGAGGTTCTCGCTTCAGTCAAACTACCACCAAACCATCCCCTTCCTAAAATGTTCCAAATTAAAATTTTGAATGAACTACAAGCAGCGTCGGAAACAGAAATCGGTTTATGTGACCATCTTCTCAGTGAGGACTGGTTCCCGAAGAGCTTGTGGGTCATGTCACATCGTGCAAGGGCGTTGTATGGCCTTACCCGTATGTGCACAAACTGCTTTCTTGTCGAGCATATACTCATCATATCTGATGCCTCTCTTGCAGATTTTGAACGGGCTGAAGAACAATTTGAAAAGCTCATGGACTTAGATCCTGATCGTGTTGATGATGTCGACATTTATTCCAACATTCTATATACGTTGCAACAAGACAAGAAGTTGACCCTTCTTGCGGAGAGATTCATGAAGAAAGACAAGGATCGCCCGGAAGTTTGTTGTATAGTTGGTATGTCTCATACATCGATATCGCAACCTACGCTTTCGACGCTTCATTTCAGGAAATCATTATTCTATGCGTGGCGAGCATGAAAAAGCGGTCAAGTATTTCCGCAGAGCTACACAGCTGGATAGGACATGCTTTCATGCATGGACATTACTTGGGCACGAGTATTTAGAGATGGCTAATGCGCCTGCGGCGATTGAGTCGTATCGTGTGGCATTGGGTTAGTGTTGTTACTGACGTATGCTTCTCCGTGCTCAACCTCTTTTGCAGCTATTGACACGAAAGATTACCGACCATGGTTTGGGTTAGGACAAGCATATACACAGCTCGGACTACCGACATACGCACTGTTTTACTACCAGAAGGCTTCTTATCTCAGGTCCGTGAAGCCTGGATTGTCTGTCACTCAATTTATTGACCGAGGTGAACGTTATAGACCATCAGAATACGTTCTATGGGACGGTCTTGGAGAATGCTATGAGCAATTAGCCCCGTAAATTCTTGATAAATCATTCAAGTTCATACCGTCATCCTGATCTCTATCCCAGGCATCAAGATACCACCAAATATTACCGTCATGCTATTCAATGTTACCATAATGCCCTTGCTCTCCAAGCTGGAAGCAAGAAATTTAATCAAAGGATCGCCTTACATATCAAGATAGCGAACTGTTACAAACAGTGCCGCGCATACAGCGACGCGGCTGAACAGCATTATCTGATTGTCAAGATGTTTGACACCGAAGGTGAGTTTTGTTCTCTTTTTGTTCTCTCTCAAAGCTCTTATTTGCTATGGCGTTACTTTGTAGTTCCTGCAACAGAATACACCTCCATACCTGAGCAGTACACTCGCTCTCTGTATGAAGTTGGTGATTTCCACGCCAACGTTCAAACGACGCCAGGTCGTCTCATTGGGAACCTCAAGCTGGCACATGATTATTTGACTTGGGTTCTGGCGAGGAGTACGTGGCTGAAGGAGGGTGACAAGCAACGGATTCATACCTTATTGAGTGCGATTGCGGCGTATATGGCGCCAGCCGGGATTTCGTTCAATGACAAGGACTTGGGCTCCGGGCATGGGTATGATACTAGTTACAGACAAGGACCTCTGTTTCTCACGAAATTCAACAAAACGTAGGGTAGCGAAATGTGTAGTGCTGTCTTCTAATGATTTGCTCGATTAATCGACTCGTTGATGACGGGTACCAGCCTTCCACCTTCAAGTTCTGATGAATTCGAATAGGAGGGAACATTCTCTAGCTAGTCCCAAATGTACCATTCGTTTACGTCCAGATCTCAGCCGTACGCGCATATTAGACTAGTAGATTAGACTTGTTCTCTTCTTCTATGATGTATTTGATACAAACACTACAATGCACGTCGCACGACATCCAATAAGTCAGACAGGACGCTAATTAGCCTTCCATCATCTCTTCTGGAGGAGCTTGCTGTCCTTGTTCCCGGTCTTTCCTCACTGCCTGAACAACGTCGTCTACACGTAAGAGCATCCTGGCAGCCTCAATGGCAGTTTTAAGGGTTTGGATCTGAATATAGCGAAGTTTTTAGTGTGGAAGAGGTAGAAAGAAGCGAGAGGCAAGAACACACCTTGACGCTGGCCGATTCATACAAGCCATACGACTTCATATCCACAATCTTTCCTGTCTCACCATTAACACCCCATGAGTGTTCCCCGTTTGCATGTTTTGCCTGGACGGAGTGAGATTTCAGAGTCAGAGCTCCAATACTTCGATCAGAAAGAGAACTACACACCCTAAGCTCTGTCAAAGCCCTGATCGCGTTCCCTCCGCTGTTTTGGATCAGTGTCCTCGGAATAATTTCCATCGCCTCTGCGACAGCCCTAAACGGCCACGCCTCAATCCCCACAACTGATCCACTCCTCGCCTTTGCCTGTAACCCAACCGAAATCGCCATCTCCGTCGCTCCTCCCCCGGGAACCAAAGTAGGATCGAAGAAAACGTTCCTCGCTACAGACATGGCATCAGCCAGGTTTCTGTCGATCTCGTTCAGGATATCTTTGGAAGGTCCTCGAAGGAGGATAGTGCAAGCTTTGGGCTGGTTGCATTCGGTGAGGTAGGTGAAATATTCGTCTCCGATTTTTTCAATGTAGAACAGACCACATTTGGTACCGACGTCGGTTTCACGGAGGTCTTCGATACGGTTGACGATGGTTGCGCCAGTGGCGAGCGCGATTCGGTTGTTGTCAGTTTTGCGAACGCGTCGGATTGCTGAGATGTTGTTTTTGACAAGGACATGTTGGGCGAGGTCTGGAGAGGATTCAAGTAAGACGTTGGGGAATCTGAAAAAAGAACGACAGGACATACCCGAGATACCCTTCTCTGTGATGACCAAATCAGGCTTGAATTCGACAATCTTTTCGACCATCGCCTTGACTTGTTCTTCCTCGATGTCCTGTGCTCTAGCCCAGTCACCCTCCTTCGAGAATTCCATGTTGGTTTGAGACTCTCCCTTTTTGTATTCGAGAGGACAGTCCAAAAGGATGACTCGGGGTTTGACTATTCTCCTCCTCATAGAAGGATGGGTGATATCTTTATTCAGCATCACTCCGTCCAAAACTTGACTTTGCTCGATCTCTCCTCCGGGTATTTTTTCGACCCTTGCATACCTCTTGATATCGACAGTCTTATGGCCATCTTCGTCTTGAGCAACAGTCCGAACGGCTTGTAAAGCGAGTTTACACATGAGATCTGACCATCTTACGACGAATTTGGTTCCGATGGATGTTTTGATGAGGGATAGCATTTCTTCGTCATTGGAAGTGTCTATAGGGATGGAGATGCGTTTGATGATCTCCAGGGATTCTTTGAGGGCTTTGTTGTAAGCGGAAATGATAACGACGGGGTGGATGTCTCGTTCGAGTTGGGAGAGGGATTGGGCAAGGATTTCACCAGCTAAAGATGTGGGTGTAAGGATGATATCTGCAGGTCAACAAATAATGCAGCAAGCGGTCGCACCGAGAATGATGACACTAGTTGTACCATCTCCACATTCCTCGTCTTGTGTCCGACTGAGCTCGATCATGTTTTTTGCAGCAGGATGTGCGACGTCGATTTCTCGTAGGATAGCATTTCCATCGTTTGTGAGTCTAAGCCGGATAGTTGAGCTTCTCGAATTAAAGAAAATCGATTTAGGCGTGTTGTCTTACAGGATTCCTCCCATAGGATCGAGAATCATCTTGAGCATGGATTTGGGACCAAGGCACGTTCGGATCACATCTGCGACCGTCTTTGTTGAAATTTGAGATGTGCTGGACGCGATAAAAATGAAGTGTTACTGCTTACTTTTGCAGCAGTGATATTAGATATTTGAGCTTTGCGACCTGACTGCCGTTCAGGCGCAGTGTCTGCAAATCATTCATTTAGGCTGAATGGAAGAGGTAAAAGAAGCTAAGCATACTCATAACAAAAACTGGAGTCTGGCCTGACATTTTGACAAAATAGAGTCAGGAGAGGAAACGGTGAGCGACGCGTTCTCGAAAACTCGAAATGTATGCAAACAAATCTGTGGCCAAACATGGAAGGTATTTCCCACTGCTAACGACACGTCGCGTCGAGATTGGATGTAAACTGATATTTAACTCCTTCACTTTTTTCCTCGACAATGGCCTCGACGTCGGACCAACCATGCTACACCGTCGTCTTCGAGCCTGGCGCAGAGTATCCCTCTGTACAAGAACTCCGCCAGGCCCTTGAAAAGGGCACCGACGAGGTCAAGATCGAAACCCTTCGCAAAATCGTCATCTCAAGCATGAACGGAAACCCACAACCAGCTCTCCTGATGCCCATCATCCAGTTCGTCATGCCCTCCAAGAACAAACAGCTCAAAAAAACCCTTCACTCCTACTGGGAAGTCTGTCCTAAATATGACGAAAACGGCAAGCTCAAGCAAGAGATGATTCTGGTCGTTAATGCTATCCGTAATGACCTCCAGCATCCCAACGAATATATCCGTGGTGCAACCCTCCGCTTTCTCCAGAAGATTGCAAAAGACGCCGAGCTCCTTGAACCTCTCATTCCCACATGCCGCGCCTGTCTCGATCACCGTCATTCGTACGTTCGCAAGAATGCAGTCTTTGCGGTCTTCTCTATCTACAAAGAGTTTGAGAACTTGATACCCGATGCTCCGGAACTCATGTCAACCTTTTTGGCTGCAGAGACGGACCCGACCTGTAAAAGGAATGCATTTGTGTTTTTGGCTCAATGTGATATGTCCAAGGCGGTCGAGTGGATATTGAGTATCGGAGATGGAATGGCGGGTTTGGATGAGCAATTGCAGTTGAGTGTCATAGAGGTTATCAGGGCAGATTGCAAAAACGATTCGGCTCACAAAGTATGTGTCCTCATTTCTCCCGATATATGCGTCGTCCTTATTTTGTTTGTAGCCAAGATACATACGTTACATTTTCGAGCTTCTTAACGTCTCCTCTCATGCCGTCAAATATGAAGCTGCGACCACCTTGACCGTGCTCACCCAGAACCCCGCTGCTGTTAAAGGTGCTTTCAGGCTTTTTTCTCCCACTTGACGACATCTAAATCCTCCAAATAGCTGCTGCATCAACTCTTATCAACCTCGTCATCAAGGAATCCGACAACAATGTTAAGCTCATTGTTCTTGATCGTTTAGAAGCCTTGCGATCGAAACATGGACATGTTCTCGACGGCCTCATCATGGACATTCTTCAAGTCCTTTCCAAGTGCGTGGATCTCATCTCGTATATGACTCTAAATTGACGCGATTGAATTCACAGCTCCGACATGGATGTTCGTCGTAAAGCAATGAGCATCGTTCTCAGCATGACTTCCAGCCGTAATGTCGAAGAGGTCGTGTTGTTCCTCAAGAAGCAATTGCTGAAGACCCAAGAAACGACCGCCGCTGAGGACAAGGCACCAGAATACCGTCAACTTCTCGTCCAATCCATCCATGTCACCGCTATCAAATTCTCCGAAGTCGCAGCAAGCGTGGTCCTTGCTCTCATGGAGTTCTTGGGCGATTTCGGTACCGCTGCTGCAGGTTCATCTGCGTCCACCCCTAGCTCTACTGCCACAGCCCTCGATGTCCTTGCCTTTATCCGGGAAGTCGTCGACAAATTCCCTCACCTCCGCGCTGGTATCTGTGCTAAACTCGTCTCTTCTCTTCCTGAAATTCGTTCTGGGAAAGTTTTCCGTGGAGTGCTTTGGATTCTTGGTGAATTTGTTGGAATTTCGGGCGGTTCCTCGCCTGCCGATACCGCTGGGGGTCCTGCTCCTGATGAAGCGATTAAGGAATGTATGCAGGGTATTAGAGGGTGTATTGGTGATATACCGATTTATGTTGTTGGGACCGGAGAGGGAGAGCACCAAGATGCAGAGAAGGAAGGTGAAGATGGGTCGAAGAGTCCAGTAAAAGAGACGCATAAACCGAAGGTGCTAGCAGATGGAACGTATGCGTCTGAATCAGCATTTACGGCTTCTGGTCCTGGAGCAGGGGTTGGTGGGTTAAGGGATAAGAACAGGCCACCTTTGAGGAGTAGGTCGTGTGCTTGAAGCTCGTCGATTTCGAAATTTATCTTTTTCTTTTTTTTCTAGCGCTTATCTTGGGTGGTGACTTTTTCACTGGTACTGTTTTGGCTTCGGCGTTGACGAAGCTCGTCCTTCGCTTCACGGATGTGATCAAGGGCAGTGGGAGGTCTGCAGAAGCTAACGTTATGAAAGCTGAAGTGAGTCTTCTGAATAGTCAACTTAAAACCACCCAATCTAATCTACTCCAGGCTATGCTGATCATGACCTCTGTCATCCGAGTCGGTCAAGCCAAGACTGCTATTGTTCCTGGTACACCCCTCGTCCAGATTGACGAGGATTCGACAGAGAGGATCATGAACTGTATCTCTACCCTTAGCGAACTGCAGACTGAGGAAGAAGCTGTGAAGGAGATATTCTTGAAGGATACGAGGAAGGCGTTTGAAAGGATGGTCGGGGCTCAAGAGGTGGGTTTTTCGCTTTTCATCTTCATGCTTAAGAGAAGAGTAAGCGAATAACGATGTCAACGATTAGAAACGAGCGGCAGAGAAACGAGAAGCTGAATCCTCTCGCAAAGCAGTGGCCGTCCAAGTTGATGATTTGTTGAGCTTTAGACAGTTTTCGAAGAAAGCGGCGGATGACAGTATTGATGTAAGTCTTTGTCTGATCTTTCTTGTCATTTGTCAAACACATAACTGAACTTACGGTCATGCCATGCAGTATGACGAGGACCTTGGCCGGGCCACAGGTGCGGCAGAGATTCGGGAAGACTTCATCTCGAACTTGTCTAGAATTGTGCAGCTTACTGGGTTCTCTGATCCGATATATGTCGAGGCATATGTCAAGATGCATGGATTTGATATCTTACTAGGTGCGTTTTGACCTAAGAGTTTCTTTGACGTCGTCACTTTGAACTGATTTTCGATGTGTGATGCGTTGTTCATCATTGTAGATGTCCTCCTAGTAAATCAAACGGCCAACACACTGCAAAACTTGTGTTTAGACTTTGCTACACTTGGTGATCTCAAGATTGTCGAACGACCTTCTGTGTATACGATTGGACCTCAGGGGTTCCAGAATATCAAGGCAACCATCAAGGTGAGCCTTTTCATTGATTTTTTTGTCTTGAATCAACCGATTATGTTCATCGATTTACGCCGTCGTTCCTGTAGGTCTCCTCAACGGAAACCGGAGTCATCTTTGGCAGTATCCTCTGGGAAGGGCCGAATTTGAGCGAATCTTGTGTGATATTGAATGATATCCATATCGATATCATGGACTATATCAAACCTGCGTACTGTAATGAAGCGCAGTTCAGGAGTATGTGGACAGAGTTTGAGTGGGAAAACAGAGTCAACGTGAACAGTCTACTTTCGTGAGTGTTTTCTCTTCCTTTTCTCCCCTCTGTCTCTTTTTGACATTGACTTTGCCCTGTTCGCATCCTCTCTCTTTTGCCTTAGTGATCCCCGAGACTACCTCAAACACGTCATGAAATCCACCAACATGTCCTGCCTCACGCCTGAGGGCGCTCTTTCAGGCGAATGCGACTTCTTATCAGCCAATATGTATGCAAGGAGTTTGTTCGGTGAAGATGCGCTTGCGAACCTCTCGATTGAACGTACCGAGGCTGGAACCATTACGGGACATGTGAGAATTAGGAGCAAGACGCAGGGTATTGCGCTTTCGTTGGGCGATAGAATTACTATGGGTAAGTTCTCTTCGAGTTTTCGTTAGTAGACTAAGGCTAATGTGATCATTTTTCTTTTCTGTAGCACAAAAAGATAACAAACCGTTATCAGTGTAGAATTGTCATGTGTACCTGATATCTTTCTCTCTTTTGCGGAATACATATTATCATATTATCATATTATCATGGCCATAATTAGCCCATTTTGCAGAGCCTTCTTTTCGACGTGACGACTCTGGGGCGTTTGTTTCAGTACATATGTATTCGACGACTATTAGAAAAGATTTTCTGTTTTTGCAAGCATAGGGAAATTCTAAGGTGAGCATCCTTTTTCTACTTCTACTTTTTTCACAGAACCAGGCTGCTCAAACCAGCGACTACCGGAATGGCTAGTAAGAGCTGCTGAGCATTTGCCATGGGCGTGCCAGCATTAGTGTTGGCCTCAGCGTTGGTAGTGGTGTTTTGACCCTGTTGGGTGGAGTATGAGGGCTTGTATACAGAAGTTGGGTGCAGAGCATTGATGAAGAACCGTGACTCACCAGAGTATCAGTACCACCCATGTTATTTTTTGCGGCGATGACAGGAGTTAGAACTGGTTCGATGGGTGATGCAGAAACTGTTTTGGGGGGAAAGAGCAATCAGCTTGTTGTCCGGTAAATGGGTTGGAGCAGGAAAATCTAGAAACGAGGGAAGTAGGGCCTGAACACGAACCGGAAGAAGAAAGGATGGTGCATGCGAAGAGGGAGATGATAACGCTGGTTTGGAAATGCATTGTTTTTGTTTTCGAAATTTGGGATAGGTTTTTGGTATCAAAAGATGAGAGGTATATCAAGTTATAAATGAACTTGGGAGGAAAGTATTGTCAATGCCGATAAAATCTAGACAGAACCGTCTGGAAATGAGTGTGAATGTGATTGCACTTGAGTTTGTGAGTAATGCTGGATGAGATTGAGCAGATTCGCGAACGTTACACGTCTAGTGTCGAGGTTCGTGGAGATTAGAGCAGAAAGGACTGGGAAGGAAAAGCACCTTGCTGATTGCTGTCGGTGTGTACTTTCCTGATTTTATATGTGCTCAGTAGCCCTTGTAGGCCTTTCTAGAGTAGCAACATTCATGCGGATGTATACCACAGAAAACAAATTTCGGTGGGCGCCTTTGAGCTTGGAATGGAAATAAGTTTGTATTTCGCTAAATAAGGAAAGTATTCAGATGGGATGAATTTGGATCGTATAATGAAAAATTTAGGCCCTTGTTTTTTTCGAGGCATCAGTCTTTGTATGAGGACAAGGTGGTAATCCGGGACATGGAAAAACTCAGCTAGGTCGAATGGAAACAAGTTACTGATTGAATTGGAATACTCGAGTACTTACCGATGGTCTGAAGGTAGTTACAGACGAGTACTTATCCAAGAGACAACAATGAAATAGATACTTCCATGTTTGCCGAAACCTGAGATTCCGGAGGTTGTTCACTAGCTGTGCCACTCCAGTCCATATAGTTTTTAAATTGTTCAAGTTGGAACAATGATCTTCGTATTACACGACCAACATATCTTCACCGTGTGCAACGACGACAAGACAATGGTGAGCATAGAAAAGGTGACTAGCTAGTTCACAGAATTTGGACTTCAATAGGGTAAGAACAGGATTTCAAGAAACGGATGTCCTATACTTAACCCGATTTCCTAGTCCAGGCTATTAGTAGTCTTGTGATTCTACACAGCCGGGCTATGTTGTGCCGAATCTTTGCTATAAATACGAAGACAACTGAGTGGTTTGATACTTCTAGTCCCATCTATGACCAGTACTATTGCAAGGCAAGCGCTCCGACTCGTTCCCACAGCGCTTCATCTCTATACCGCTCCCTATTCCGGCTGTAGCGCTCGAATTCGTATCGCCGCTGCGCTCAAATCCGTTGGGGACTTGGTACCTATACAGTATCACTCTATTGACTATACCGGTTTTGAACACCGATCCCAAGAATACCGCTCAATAAATCCAAACGCGAGTGTGCCAACTCTCGTTGTTGAGTATGCCCAACATGGCGCTACGGCGAATCAAACTAATGACACCCAAAACATATTGGAGACGAACGGAAAACATACTTTGACAATCACCCAATCTCCTGCCATTCTCGATTGGCTCGAGCAGAACTTTCCGTCTCCATCTCTTTTACCTAGTTCATCTGATCCCTGGGCCCGAGCTAAAGTCCTCGAGCTTGCGTCACTTGTAGTCTCTGATATCCAACCACCACAAAGTACTCGGTATCGTCAAAAAATTGTGGCAGATTATGGTGGGGATGGTGAAGCTTGGGCAAGATCAGTGTATGAGCGAGGGCTCTCTGTCTATGAGACTTTATTAGCCAGATCTTCCGATAGTGATTTTACAGGCAGTGGTACGAAAGGAAAGTATAGCGTTGGTGATCAGGTTACGATGGCAGACATATGTCTGGTTCCGGCAGCTCAGGGAGCCATCAGAGTGGGGATTGATCTGGGTAGGTGGCCAATGGTGAAGGAGGTTGTTGACGAATGCTGGAAGCTGCCCGAATTCCAGAAAGGAGGATTAGGACAGCATGGGAGGCTTGATCCAAGGTAATGCGTATGTGGCTTATAGTAGCAGACAATTTTGTACAACCCTTTTACTACCTTTTCACTCTGATAGTATTAGGCACACACTTAGCTGAAGTAGGAAATTCATACCTTTCGTATTCGAACTTGCGACGGCCTATGAAATCCTGTTGTCCAGAATTTGGATCTCGTCGAATCACCGCAGACGGTAGCCACATGTAACAATTAGTGCCTCCTCTTCATCCAGCGCTCCTCGAGGCTTGAGCAACCTCGTGAGTTGCAACTATAAGTGTCCTTTGACAGCTGTCAATGCGGACTGGAAAATACCTCGTAGTAGGTCGCTGCGGTCTTGTATTTCTCGGTCTTGGTGTAACGCCGGAGTGTGCACTCTGGGCTGATGATCGTAAAAGACGTGGTTCTTGTTGAACGTTTTCCCTGGACTGCCTCATCTGCTGATCAAAAACATCCGGGTTTGTGTACTGAAGGAAAAACTCGACGCTTTTACAGTCATAATCATTTACCCGATTCTGTCCTACAACATTCCGTCTTTACATTGTTCTTGATTCTCAGTTCCCAGATTCCGGTTGTGGTGTCCCGTTTGATTCACCGCTGGTTCACGACAGCTTACCTACTAATCACCTTGCCGTGAGCGCGGGGAGTATCAGACTCCGAAATATAGTGCATTGGACCTAGATGGGAGTGTGGTGACAGTCCTCGTTGAGTATACTAAGATGACAGCGGAAAGAAGCATAACTTAATTGTCAATCATCCAATCACCTCTAATTCTCCACTAATTTGAACAAAACTTTGTACCTTACCTAACTCATCCAACTCATCGGTCTGAGTTTCAAAGGTGCCAGAACTGATCTTGCTTGTAGCCTACCAAATCTAACGTCCAAAAAAGGGATGCTACCATCAGAAAAGACTATGGCTGATCATGGCGGAGATGGCGAGGTGTTACCAAGATCTGTAACGAGGACTTCCTGAATCTCCCTAGGCTGGATCTTCGGGTGGCGGCGATTGTGCAGGTGAAGGTGTGAGAGACAGTATTTATGTTGAGGACCAAGTCACATCGGCGGACGTATGTCTAGTACCAGATTGTTAAGGGGTATCCAAAATAGAATAGAAATCTATCTGTAGAGATGGCCGTCGGTGGAGGAAGTTATTGACGAATAACGGAAGTTACCGGACTTCAGGCGACTGAGGCTGCACAGGGAGCTCAATTCCAGACATGCCGTAGATTGAGAGAGTATGTAGGGATTGTGATTCTTGTTTTTCCTGTGTGACTTGAGATATATAATGAAATAGTCGGTCTTTGTTAGCAGTGAGACTCATGTTAGTCTGCAACCCAGCGGCAACCCAAGGCTCAAAGAATTCCCATTTGTCCTTCATGTCTTTGATGCAGGAAAATACAGGATATTTGAACTTGATCTTCTAAAAGATTAGCTTGAGATTTGTGAGTGAGGTAGTATGAAAGCAGAACTCTAAAGCAGAGCGTTCGGGAGCTGAAGTGTACGTGGGAAACGATTCTAAAAACGCGAACTGTCACATTCTGTCACATCACATTTCTTGAATGAAACGAGGACGCGACAGCGACATCGGAATGGATGATGCCTCGTCGTCGTCGGCATTGAGCTCACCATCACCTTCTCCGCTTCAAAAGAAGTTCAAACCACTTCCGCCATCAACTTTACTCGTGTCTCTTCCTTCACTCATTATCCACCCCCCGACTCACCGGTACCATGCCCAATCTCTTTGGATCTCCCTTCAAGCCCTCAGACGATGTCTACGCCTGCCAGATTTAAGCCCTCAAATTGAATGTCGCGCATGGACCGCGTTAGCAGAAATTGGTATGATTATCGTTGCAGGAGAACACGAGTGGGCAGAAGGGATTGAAGCCGAAATAGAAGAGGCTACTACCCAGGGAGTGAGTATCTTCGTTTCTGTTAATTTTACTGATTCTAATTGCTTTACAGTTGATGATAGCCCAAAAACACCCAACTCTTCGCTCGTACCGTCCCCAACTCACCTTCCTCGCTGCACAGCTCGCCATGTGGCAGAACAATGTCAAATTTGCCCGAACACTCCTGCGGAAACTATTGCCAACATTTTTACCCACAGATCCCCCGCATATAGTCTATACAGCTCATCTCAAATACATCGAGCATCTTCTAGAACCTTCTCCCTCTCCCTATTCCCCGAAAATGCAATCAGGGTTACTTTCGCCTGCTCCAGCACCACCCAAGGACATTCGGACAGCCCTGACTGCCATCCAGGCCATGCAGAATTTAGCATTAAAAAACGATCATACACAGGTCATTCTTTTGACGCGTATGATACGCTTGCGTATATTAGTGTCAACGGGCATATGGGAGCAAGTTAGCGATGCGTTGGTAGAAGTAGAAGAAATGCTCGGCTTGTTCTGGGCCTCTGAATCTGGGGAAGAAGTTGTTGAGGGAGTGCAGGACGCCGTAGAAGACACTCCAAGACCAGTAAAGAAGCCTAAAGTTCCAGTGGGCGATGGTTCTCCCAGTAAGCCCAATCGGAACGATTACAAACGAGAGGCCTTGAAGATTACTGACGTGAATACTCCCCAAGCCAAAACTGGAACCGCAAAAAAGTCTTTGCCAACCTCATCGCCTTCCCGTTCCACTGGCCCCCTAAATGCGCACTCGATTGTGAACCCCTCGGGAATTCCAGACCGATTTCGAACCTCCATAATACTTCACGTACTGATCATTGGCGTCGTATTCTACTCATACGCAGGGAAAGTGGTAGAGGGCCACCACAGGCTCACGATGTTACATGATTTATTGGACAAGGGAGCGCTCAAATTCAAAGTAAAACCATCGAAATCAATCAAGTTTGACCTCGTTCCTAGTTCTTCACAGTCGCCGCAACCTTCTTTACAAACCAACGATACCATGTATGTCGACGATAGAGAGGAAGCGCAGCAGCAATGTTCGGAAGGGCAAAGAACAGAAGAGCTGTCGGTGATCGAAAGAGCTGCCTGTGGGATCGTCCAGATTCAGTTCGGTCCCTATCCTCCTGCGTCCTCAACCGGTTCCTCCCAACCTTCCTCATCTCATTCGTCACCTCATACATCTTCCCCCAACTCTACTCCACCCCTGACAAACTCAGGGCCACCCCCTCTGTACATTCAGACGACCCATCCCCGAACCCTTTTCATTCTCGCGTACCTCGTCTCATGTATAGCCAAGCTCAATCCTGTCGGGCGTAACCCCAAGAGAAAACTATTCGCCAAGGAAGGGTTGGTTGCTTGGGAGAGAGAGGTCCGAAGGGGGCTGGAGAAGCAATCATCCCCTGGTCTTGAGTCTGCAGAGGACGTAAAGGAATGCGAAGCAAGGGAAGAGGAAGCACTCGGTCCCGAACCAGGTGGCCGTCTTCTCTCCCTCCCATACTCCCTCCCACCTTGGGCTACATCTTCAGACGTTGACGCTCTGGATATTCGTATGCTCAAGATTAAGGCAGACTTGATGTGCGAGCTAGTAGGAGTTTCCGTGATGAGATGTGAGTTCAGAGGAGCAGAGGAATCTTTGGCACATTTGATTTCGCATCTGAGGACGTATGGGTTATGGGAGAGTTTTAGTGCGAGGGTGACATTGTTTTATGCTTATCTGACGCATGCTAGAGGCGACAGAGACGAGGATGAAGACATCAAAGTTGCAGACGATGCACCTGGAAGGGAGAACAATCTCGAACTTGCACTAAAATACTACAGGACTGCCGAATTTCTTGCTCTAGAACGAGGAAACGAGTGGGTGGCGCTCGCTGCGAGAGCTGGAACGGTGGGCATTCGTATTGGGATCTTTAGAAGGAGGGCGCAAAAGAAGAACAGCCAAGTGAAGGGGGCCAATCAGGGTAGAGATAAGGGTACAAGTAGGAGAGGAGAGGACGATATGGATGTGGATGAGCTTTCCCTTACAGATGAAGACATCGAACAGACAGGCGAGGCGATACAGAAAATGGAAGAGGACGAGGATGAAGCCCGTCGAGAATGGGATGAAATTGTGCGAGACGGTCGAACGGTATCTGAACGCTGTCGAGGGATGGGAGGTACTATGTGGAGTGTAGGGAGGATCCTCGAGGGCTGTTTAAGCGAAGAGATTATTTCGGGCAAGTAAGTGCCATCAAATCCTGACAACTTTATCCTCCTAAATCTTTACCATTCTCATTGAATGTCTTACAGAAATCACTTTCGAGCAGCCCTGAATAGTGCCTCAGCTGCTGGTGATACGCACCTAAAAACGCTTGTTTGTGCGTTGATTGCGTCGTACTACTTTCACACTTGTGACGAGCAAGCGCTTTCCATGTTGGCGGTCTCGGAGAATCTCGCAGCTGGCATGGGTGCTACTAAAAAAGAGAAGACTAGTAAAACTAGTCAAATGGATTCAAATCAAGACCAAGAGCGTGATGGAATGGACCCAGCCGAGAATAAAGATACTAACAGGAAAGCGACGGTGACTAAAGCTAATTCTCTGGGCTCTGCCTTGATTCGTCGTTGGATAGGCCAAAGATCTCTGGAAATTTTCAGGAGGATGGCAGATGAAGACGCAGCAAACAGACAGGAAAGAGCGAATGAAGTCCTGGATGAGGCAATAAGGAAGGACAAGGAGTGGGGTAGACTGGTTCGACATTGACAAGTGTCTTTCCCTTTGAGTCTGATTCTCGCACTACTCGAGTCAAGATATCAGGTTCGACTGCTTGTTCGCCTGCTTGTCCCATCCTGCTCGACCTCTATGAATTTGAATTTTCTGCTCTTTTCTCGTCCTCGTTCATGCTTTTCCGGCTCTTGCTATCTGATACATTGCTATCTGTCGCTTTCTGAATCTGCTTTCTCAACTCATACCTGGTTTCTGTTCCCTCACATATCGTCGCTGTCTCGGCCCGTTCACTATCGACCGTATTCGCTCATGATATCCGTTTGTTGTCTCATCGCGAGGTGCCGCCATTCATTATCGTTAAATTAGACCCATGTTGCTCACGGACCTGTATATATATTACACGCTTAGTGTAACGTTAAGTTGTTCAGTCATGTTCATTAAGTATAGTCATACGCCAAATCATAGATGTATGAAAAGTCTGGACCCAGATATGCATTTTGGAATGGTCCTGTATTATCACTGGTCAGGGCTTGAAAGACAAACGGCTGATGAACGCTCTCGTAAGCAAGTTGTAACGTCATGCACCAATATGATTTTCGAGGAACATGCGGCGCATGATACTGCTCTCTTAGATTTGGAAAACCACACTCTACGAGCTGGTAGCATGTCAGGTAAATTGCACGCTGTATACTAACATCAGAGCCAGCGAATCCATATTTCATGTGTCATTATACCTGAAATCGAGCGGCAACCAGTGCGCTAGTTCGAATAGCGTCAATATCATGTCTGAATTAAGGGAGTTTACGAATGATCATTGATGATTGGTATAATTCGTAAACCCAACCGACACTCTGCTCCAAATTCTAGAGCCTCTTCATTTTGTGCCACCTTGATGATCAGGCGGAGAACTGAAAAATCTCAGCTTCTCCCTTTGGATAAACGAGCTCCAGGTCAAGCGGAGGTCCGTTATTTGAGGTAATGTTCGAAACCATTGACTTTAGACGTTGGACGCCAATCACGGAGACAGCGTCATCGGAATCGATGTTTCAAAAAAAAAAAAAGAAATAAGTTGATAATTGGGCTGCAAGTGGCCGACTGTGCGAGAACGACGGATGCTTGGATACTTGTATAAATCGGAGTTGGTGAGAAGATGGGCGTGTTTAATAGGGATGGATGTCAACTTTTCGTTCGGTGAAGGTTTCCGAACCTCACAGACTTGGTGAGAGTCGATGTGAAAACCACAAAAGTATTCACGAAGCTGCCCTTCTGTCAGTGCTTCATCTGCGTGTGTTCGTGTAAGAATATATTCAGTTCCTTGGAAGCTGGTAGATCGAATGATATTGAAGGGAGGAGGAACCGACATCGGGGATCCATTTATCAATTGCGATGAATCATGTTCTGCTGACAGTTCTAGTGAGCGAAGTTTATCACTTCACACTCGATGGCTACCGCTCGGATGATACCTTCGGACTCAAAAAAGACCAAGGTTCAAGTTGTGGTACCAGGAAAGATATAAGTGAGCCCAGTGTTTATAGCCTGAGCGTGACATTGATCCATTCACCAACCTGTGCTCTATGGAACTGCCCAATCCTATAGAGGTGAGTGGGCTGTTGGAAGTGCTAGTGGCCATGGGAATATTGGTAAGACAAACCAAAGAGCGCAGCTGAGATGTTCCGCGGCTGAAAGAAGTACCAGTTAGTGGCTTGAATCATCGGGTTGTGTAAATTTAGGAGATCGATGTGAAGAGATGGCAATACGCTAGAACCAGAATTTGATATGTGGTTCCAAGCTAGTGACTCGACTCGACTCTTCAGCGTACTGCCAAGCACACCCACAGTGTGTATCATCAGTCTGGCCACACAATTTAGCAATGGCCCGGCAGGCACACGCATCGAGCAGGAGCAATTCATGTGAGACTCGTGTATCTTCTTACAGATGTCAGTGTGATTCGAGGAACGGAGACTACTGGCCGTCTCGTGGCACAGGGTCTCTTGGAAAGACTACTCATCATGAGACCACCTTGAACGAAGTTCTAGTGTCATTGCCAGCCGAAAAAAGCACTACGTTCTCGGAGACAGGGCGAGAATCAAAGGAAAGAAGTTTAGCTCCGGTTTACCTGAAGTTTCTCGTTAACAGAATGTCATGCGATGAAGAAAATTCGAGACCAGATTGCAGATGCTCGCTTCCACGGTATATATGTACACATTAAGTCGGTCCCTTGAGTTCAGTTCCTTTCAAGCCGGCAAGAACAGCGGCCACCACTACACGATATGTCATGTTCTGGATAGCTGCCTCGTGTTGATGGCTTCAATGCGAGAGAAAACGGACATGGAGCAAAAAGGGTCAAGACTGCAACGAAATTGACTGAGGTACTCATTAGCGGCAAGGTATACATATCCCTGGTGACGAAGCGAGCCTCTAGTCATCAGTTCGCAGTGATTTTTTTTTTGATCGCAGAATGACGGACATACTTGCCAATAATAGTTTAAAGGGAGGATTGTTCCAGGTTTTTCACCGTCACGGTTACATCTTCGCTAACTTGAAGTTGAGGGATCATGGCATGGCAGATGAGTTGTTTCAATGTTTGTGGATCGCTTAGTATCACGTGCACACGGTTCACTTTGTCACAAATTTGTGGCAACTCGTTCATGAGGCCAAATCCTATTAATATCCACTACATTGAACGCAGTGTCCAATGGAAGTGGTTTTCCAAACTCGAGAGGTACACGGACAACTTTCTTTCTTTGAACTTGCTCAAGGATCACCGGTGTTCAGTGCCAAGTTTTTCGAACTTGAGCGCCACCAGTTTTAGATACCTAGGTTCGAGACTAGACTGTCAGCCTAATACGACAGATAATAGTTGCTAAAATGAAGAACTCAAACTGTCTTAACTCTGACAGGGTTCTAGCTCTGTGTACCACTGACCCGAAACTAGCTTGACCTAGACGAAGGAGACAGCCTGCCTCGGTAAATTCGACAATCACAATACCTGGGCCTAAAGGCTGAGAAATCGTTCTCATCCACGAAGCGTATGTATATCAAAAAATGACCAAATTCAAGATAGTGGAATGTGATGAAATGAAATACACTGTTTCAGAAGAATGAACCTCATGCTAGCAGAGCTGTCAACGCACAGAAAAGTTCGAACAAGCATTCACTTCTTTCATCGAATTCCTGAAACCAGACCTATTTCCTTTGGGAAAGACATACAGACGGTGATTGTCTATCCGATGACCTCGCGGAGTGACTGAGACGTAGCTGTCCGACCATCAAACTATAAATCCGACTTGAAGAAACTTATTTCTTATCAAGTCGAAGTAATCCCCATATAGTAGAAGGGGTTTGTAGCATACCGCGTGTATTAACAGAGTTTCAAACATCTTGCGAATGTTACTGTAATGAATCGTATACCTGTGATAAGCCAACGCATAGAATCGTACTACTGTATGTATCTATTCATGACTAGGCCTATTCACCAAGTACTCAAAATTAATGCCTGCCGGTTGACCTTGAATTCGACTCAGGGCTAGTGGTTACATGCGCCACAGCCCACAAGATATCGAATACATAACGTCCAAGGCTTTCATTGAACGTGCGCTGTATCTTCGCGACAGATACCCGGATTCGCACTGAGATTTTGGCAGGATGATCGACGAAGTTGAAGCTAGCGATGTCATTCAGTTTCCCATTGTCGTCCTACAAGTCAACATTCAATCTTATCAAGACTGAAAATCAAGTATTGAGTCCTCAAAAAAACGGGGTTGTGAAGTCGAAATCCGATCCTTGAACTTTCTTTCCAACTCGGAATCCTAGCTCCACATTTTGCGATGTAACGATCATGAAAGATCTCTTCAAGTAGGCGATGAATTCAAGAATTTATGGACATCCGAGCTGTCGCTCTGTTCGATACGGCGAACCACATATAAGGTTTGAACTTGTGGTGTTGGTCATACGGCCGAAGGACGTGATAGTCAGATTTCGAAAAAGCCGTCTTACTCACTTGATTGGTGCTTGTCAATACATAGTCAATCCAAAGATCAGAAATTTTCGTCAAGAGAGAGTTTGGATGATCTTCTCTTGCATCTGAACCTTTTTTCTATGTTGCATTGCAAAATGATGATAGACCTAGACTAGAAAGAAATTACGAGGAACTCAAAACTTGTCATATACATGCCATCAATTCGTAAGTTGCCAAGCTCGCGGTCGATTCAACGAAAGCTTTGGGACAATGAGGCTGGATCGAAAGTGCGATGAAATCTGCATCAAGATGGAATTCTTAATGTGGACTTTGCTTGCCACTCTGGTCAACGATTTTGAATCAGGCAAAATTCGATGTTTGAACTACCGTACGTCCCAACTTCCAACCCAACTATCTTCATGAACATGAACAGGTTGGCCTTCTGTACACTGCAGACCGAACAATTGATCTTCTCGCAGAGCTCTTGCACTGAGTTCAGAAGTATCGTGTGCAGCTTTTGGTGAGCGCAAATTGGTCAGAAGGACTACATGAAGAGGTTGAATGTCACAACAGTAGAACTTTTCGATGGCAGTGCGTACGACTTTGCAAGATTTCGTGTGAGTCCTAGTGGGGCGTGTTCTGGGCCTTCTGGCAGCGACTAGACTTAGATGACAGCGTACAGGTTCAAAAAGTTGAGTATGATCTGGTTTTTTAACTCTCGAAGCTATTTTAGATGTTTCCATGGCTTCGGCAGGCTTTACAGAGCCCTCAGCAAGAAATTCGATAAGACAAGTTCCGAGTTGAAGCCATTTTACACCTTGAGCTTTGAGCCCCATACCTGCCAGTGTTTCTGTTTGTAGGGGACAACCAGAAATCGTTGAAAAGGGAACATGGAGTTGGTTGAGGGTGTTGAGGGTAAAGTAGAGGTGCCGGGACACCGCCGCAGCGAACCGGTCCACGGACCTTGGGACCTATCGGACAAACACACAACCAAACTTACATCTCAATCAACACCGACCAAAATCGTCTCAGGTCTGCTAGCATCCGGACATCAAGCTTACTGAGCTTCAGGTGAGTTTCTGTTAGATGAAAACATCGTCACTATGCGAAAGAACGGGGAGAAAGATGCAAATTTTGGGCTGGATTCGTCAAAAAGAGTTTGGATGAGGCTAACGAACTTTTTTTCCGCCAGGTTAAGGCTGCAAATATGGCTTCGAAATTACCGTCTGTCCTGAGTGCGACTGAGGAGGAAATCCAACTCCTTCTCGCTGCCCAATGCCATATCGGCACAAAAAACTGCGATAAGCAGATGGAGCCTTACGTTTGGAAGAGGAGGGCTGATGGTATGGACTTTCTGGTATTCGAAGGACATCCTTTCTGAGACAGGAAAATGTAGGAGTTCACATTGTTAACATTGGCAAGACCTGGGAAAAACTCGTTTTTGCTGCCCGTATCATCGCCGCCGTCGAAAACCCCAACGATGTCTGTGTCATCTCGGCACGTCCCTACGGACACCGTGCTGTCCTCAAATTCGCCGCAAACACTGGCGCTCAGGCTATCGCTGGCCGTTTCACCCCTGGTTCTTTCACCAACTATATCACTCGTTCCTTCAAGGAGCCCCGACTCATTGTCGTCACCGACCCCCGCGTTGATCACCAGGCAATTCGTGAAGCTGCCTACGTCAACATCCCCGTTATTGCTCTTTGCGACACCGATGCCCCCTTAAAATTTGTCGACGTTGCCATTCCTACCAACAACAAGACGAAGCACTCTATTGGTCTCATCTGGTGGTTACTTGCCCGTGAAGTATTGAGGTTGAGGGGTACTATTCCCAGGACCAGCGATGGCTGGAATGTCATGGTCGACATGTTCTTCTACAGAGACCCTGAGGAAGTCGAGAAGCAGCAGCAAGACGAGGCTGCGGCCAAGCTTGCCGCTCAGCAAGGAGAGGAACCCCAACCTGTCTCAGAGTGGGATGTCTCAAGTGGACCTACTGGAAGCATCAACCCTGCCTTGGCTCAGGATGGTGGTATGTGTTTTGTATATCTATTAAATAAGACATTCTCTGACAAACCTATTTCAGGTGCCCTCGACTGGTCTGCCGAGACTACTGGAGGACCTACCGACTGGTCAGCAGAGCCTACTGGTGCCTCTTGGGATGCCGCCAACCCATCAGGTGGTTCTGGCTGGGATTAAGATATATGCCTTGGTTTTGGGAGCTTCAGACTTATGCTATTATGATCGGATGCTCATGAAATGTTTCTATTGGCTCACAAAAAAAATATGATATTCCCTATGATCTCTTGATATCTGCCTCGAATACTTGAGCTCATATGTACTAGCTTGTATCATGACCGTCCAGTCATTGTGTGATAAATAGAAAAGAGTTAGCGAGACGCGTCCTATCTGAGACTACTTGGCGCCTGCATTATTACGCCTATACATGTAAGCTGCCACGCCTTTTTGAGGACCCTTGTTCAATACCCCCTCTACGGATACCACCCGGATAATTCTGGCCTTTGGCCCTCTATAATGCCTTCAGATGATATCTTCGTGCTACATCGTATAATTCGGTATATATCTGGCGTGGCAGCATCGACGTTCTTCACGGAAGTGCGAGTATTGGGAGGCGAAAATGTTCCTCAGAGTGGACCTATGATTGTGTATGTCTCAATCTCTCTCCTTTGGTCAGAGACCTCTGATAGCTCTACAGTACTGCTACACACCACAACATGATGCTAGACCCAGTCATTCTATGTGCGTAGATGGTGTCTAGGATTCTTTGCTGGCAACGGTTCGAGTCAATTGACTATTTTTCGTAGCGTCTCAATTTCCGAATCAGCGAATTCTACACTACTGGAGTAAAGGTGTGTTAAATGGCGCTTCAAACTCCCCTTGCATGTCCCAAAATCGTGACTTGGTTCGTTTATCCTGACTGGTCGTTTTTATGAACTGCAGCCTCTTTGTACGCGAATCCAGTCATGAAATACATCCTTCTCTCCTCTGGTAACATACCTGTCGACCGTAAATCCAACGACCGTCAAAAGCTTTTCAAAGGGACGTTCGAAGCGCTGGCTCAGGGTCATGCTGTAGCGCTCTTCCCCGAAGGCACAAGTTACACAGAACCTCGAATCATGCAAGTCAAAGATGGAGCTGCTTGGGCTGCATTGGAATACACGAAGTGGGCAAAGGAGAACCCGGGCAAAGTGAGAACAAATCAGGACATCGTCGTCGTTCCAGCGGCAATCGTTTATACGAATAAGTCCAAGTATAGAAGTAGTGTGAGTTGTCATATAGACTCATCGCCCTAGAAAATATTCACGCACGCTATCTGTTTAGGTTATCATGGAGTGAGTGTGTGGATTGCATTGGAGATATTTCACCTCACTAAGTCCTTCTAGGTTTGGCAAGCCGATTACAATGGATCCATATAAAGAACTCTTCTTTTCTGATGCTGAAGGTGCACCGAGAGCTGCAGCCAAGCGGTTGACACATGCTATTGAGAAGGGCCTAGTTCAAGCGACTGTCAACGCCCCAGACTGGTATGTTGTTGACATATGCTTGTTGCCCGAATTTGGTCTGATCAGCTCACCACTTGCAGGGATACACTTTACGCCGCTCGAATGGCAAGGGATATCCTTTGGGAAAAGGATGGATCTATTGACTTGAGCGAATTTGTGGTCATAACGCAAACGTTCGTCGTAGTACTGTATTGCGGAGATACCTATCTAACATTTGATGATATTCCCTTTAGACTCGTCGATTTGTTTTCAACATCGTATGTTACTTCCAACATCAATTCTGTCCGGCGCACACTTCTTGAATACTATTCTTTGCTTCAATCCACCAATCTGACAAACTCGGTGTTGCATGCGCTTCCACTTCCTCGAGACCTCGACCCTAAGATACCCGCCACACTTCCCAGCCGTCTCCTGACTCTTCTGATTTTCATCAGAGATTCAACGTCTTCTCTCGTCCGGTTGCCATTCTTCTTTTTACCCCTACTTGTCCATTTACCGGTTTACATCATGGGAAGAATTGGAGCCCGCTTGGTCGAAGATGAAGAAGAAACTCAAGCACAGAACAAAGTGGCTTTCGGGCTCATTTCAATGTTCATGATTTACCCGGCGTCGTTCTTTTTCCTATGGGCATTGTTTTGGTATTCGTCAATTGGAGCTTTGGCAGCAGCCGTTACCGTATATTTATTTGCGATGTACCACAACAGAATGATAAATGGTATGTCATCCCGTTTCATGCTTTTGCAGATCCACAAGCCCCTGTACGTTCCTTCTGATCGGTTCTCGTTTGATATTTTCATTTTACCACGTAATTCTCAGTTAACTACGAACAGTATGTCAGCTTTATTGTGATGTCGTGGACACATTGATGATGATCCTTCCTCTACAGTGCCAAAAGGTTCATCGCAGCATGGCGCATTCTTATTGGCGTTTGGGCTCCAAAGAAGTGGGACCTTTCATTGACAGCGCTGTCTCAATACACAACTCCGTCAATCCCCAAGGAGAACCCATGGATAGATAAGAACAAGAACCGTCCGACTACGCCGACTACCAGCTCGCCAACATCTAGTTCAGTTACCCCAACCTCTTCACCTAAGAGTAGCTTGCCGAACCTCGTTCCGCCTACACCGAAGGTGGGTTTACCGGCACAAGAGGAACCACCGGCACGCTCCAAGCGTCGTCCGCCTACTCGACGGATTATGCGTCATGTCCTACGTGCCCGGGTAGAAGCTGTCAAAGCACTCGCTAGCTTCTTTGATCAGCTGGAGAAGGTGAACCGCGGGGGGGAGAGGGTTAAAGTCAGAGCGAGCCCACACCTTGCAAAAGCTTATGGAGGAGGGTTAAACGAGGCCGATGTTTCTCCTGTTAGTCTTGATAACAAGGACGGATTTGAGCTTCCGGCAGACGAGCCGTATGGATGGAGATATGCCACCGAGGTGATTGGTTTTTTAAAGAGTCAAGGGGCGAAAATACCTTCATTGAGACACGGGAGGCTTCCGGTCGACGAGGATTGGGCGCTGAGCACTGATGCGGAGACAGAGTGATTTTTGTTACTGGCCAATTGTTTCCTTGTTTTGTTTTTCCAAGCATATATTTAGGACTATTTCAAGCAGCTCTAATCTCTTTCTCGTGGTTTCGGATATCTTCTCCGAGGCCTTGCTAGAAGATGTATGGTCGGCGCATGTTCTCAGAGTCTTGATTTCTTTCTTTGTCATTTTCAATTCTTTTGATGGAGAGAAGGCCAAATGATCATGATAAGGGCCGTTTGGTCTTTTTTATACCTTTCGGCACGAAGTGGAGTGTTCGTATACATCGTAGTGGGGTACAAGGACGGAACAAGATCTGTATTCACGACTTTCTGATTAACTTCCTTCTTCATACTTGTGCGTTTCCTGTGGGGTATTAGGTTCTCAATTTTAAGTGCTCTGTTCACTGTCAAGATCTGATCCGATGGATACGTTCTAAAGGTGCATGTGGCTTCTCCTGGTTTCTTGACATTGAATCAAGATCCTCTTTGTCGCGATAGGGTGGCTATGTTGCTCCGGAAAGCATATGTATCAGTGAGCTCGAAGACAATAATCCTAAGTACGTCGTGTGTGCTCATGACAACAAGCATGATTCCACTGCTGACGAGTTGTCCGTGTCTCGCCCAGTTGCACCTAAGTAACTGTCAATTTACAATAGTTACCCAACTTCGCCTCTATCACGAGGTTTACATCTTTTCTTCATATTCCTCCATCTCTTCCCGATATTCTGGTTTTTCCCTTCATCCTCTCCAGCATGCAATTTGTTTGATACCCTCCTCAGAGGGGCTGTCTTCAGAGGTAAAAGTTAATCATGAAATGACAGCATTTAGTTACGTAAATATAGCACTGATCTCGATTTCTCGCATTCTTGCCGAATCGTCCCGACGACAGACGCGGTGTCACATCATTAGAACAAGATATCAAAAACGATGGATTGTGGGCTGTTGGTCGTAAAAGAACACCGATTCTACACGGATAACATCCATACTCGAGTCATTGGATGTCTCGATATTGAAATTCGTACCGTTAAGTACCAATCTCGCAAAAACGTTCATTCCCAGTGTACCATGGAACGATGATAGGCGAATATGATAGGCAGAATCGCTCATCTGCTCTCGTAGGCCCGAGGTAGTCCCAGTCATCAGGTTCACGAAGCTTGATCACTTCTAATCGTGGAAGAGATTGGAGAACTTCAGGCAGTGGATTGTGACAAGGAGAGACAAGACCGAGGTCGAGTGTGTTGATATCGGTAGATAGGTGGTCTAGAATGAGATCTAGGACGTCATGAAAGGAGAATTAGTGAGAGATGGTTCGAACAATACAGATCTCCTCCTTCGAAACGACTGGAAATGACCTGTAAGGCGATGAAACTTGAAGGTCCTCGAAGTAGGGGTTGAAGAAGGCGACTGTGGGATACCTTTTTGGTTCGGAGAGTGTAAATTCTTTCTCCGCCACTGCGCGCGGTTTCGAATTTATCTCAGTCTGACTCAGTCAACTCTGGCGAGGAAGCATCGTTCCCTACACTCCCGCCAACGGACCAGTCACAGAGTATGTTATGAAGCCCGAACATTATAGACTCGACTTGAGCTCACATAGCCTTAAGTTTCGCGTTTCGCCTCTATGGTGAGGGTATTTCATGTTCACGTATCGGCGTATATCATGCAGGAACAACATGAATTTCATGTCACTTTGGGACGACGTACCTCTGAGAGTCGATGAAGTCGAAGTGATTCTATCACTACGCACCCGGGCACAACAGCATTTACTAAAAAGTCACTACATATTAGCACAAAGTTATGTCCGCTATAGAGTATGTATGTATCAGATTTTTAGACACAGGCACTGATGCGAGAGACAGAGCATCTAACTTGGTAGCACAGTCCACATGCTCACGTACTCGAACACGGGTGCATTTACACTTAACTTGGCATACAATGAAGTCCATGTCTTAGTGGAATTTTACATGAAACTTGAACTTTGATTACCAAATTTGTAGAAACGGACAAAGCTACGTCGACCCTTGATTCACGTCGGTATGCCACCATAATAAATTTCATTCAGCCTTGGGGGAGACGTGACAACGCCGGAAAAATCAGCGATAGGCTGTCGATTTGCGCTACGAGGTCGACCTCGGTTGATTTTGAGAGCATCTGAATCTGTAATAGGTATCATGACCATATACATACATACAGCTTCTCAGTGTCATCTTCTGGTTCAGCTGAATGAGCACACTCCATCATAATTGATCAGTGCTTCACACATACTACTTACCATCAAGTTATCATGTTAAGCTTTTACAGGTGCCACAACGCTCTCATAATGATAAGGCTGCTCATCTATGCTGTGAAGATCTATCTACCTCTTGGAAAAACTGATGTGGACTACATAGTAGTCCTACTCACCTGTAGAAACACTTCAATCTAGCTTTGATATATTCCATGAACCTGGAAATTTCTCATCTTCCCAAATCACCATTGAAATGCTCTGGCAACTCGAAGCCAAAGACCCATCACAGCTATCCTGTAGCCCAAAAAAATAGAAATATCTTGGATTTTGATATTAAAGACACAGACTCGGAATTCGCAACTTTTTTTGGTCGCTCGTCCGGTACTGATACGTCTTCTTCAGCTCATGACCAGTATTGTAATCTGCGAGCCACATTCCTATTGTTCTGTGGCTGAGATATCAATACCTCAGTTTCTGCTGGATAACAAGCACTTACACAATAGCCAAGTCACTCTATCATCAAGCCATCGGTCTTCTTGTCTTACTTATCGGATCTTTCACATCCGGTTCTGCGATTGATGTGGATGATAGTATTGTTGAAAACGTTCATTGACTCCACAACTCCTATAGCGTGTCTTTTGTAAGTTCTATCGCTTCTCTGAGCGGAATATCTGTTCCGGGTGACACTGAAGACCTTTAGAGCTCTCGTGCTGGTATCAGGCAATCCAAGGGCACACGTCTATCGCCGATACCTCCACAACTGGAAGGATCATAGATGCAGATCCTGACATTCCGTGTGATGCTCTCCGACCCTCAGAAATCTGGCTAGGTATGTTCAACAGCATGCAGGATACCCTTTAGCAATTCAATTGTCCAGATTCATAAAATTATTTTACTGAGGTTCTGTTGCGGATTCAGATTGACGAAGAAGCCTCGACCCAGAACTGCGTCGACTGGACAACCTGGGGTACACAAACATGCATGCTGTCACACTATTCAAAACAACACAAGTATACAATACGAATGAAATGGATGATAAGGCCGGAGTTGGAGAGTCAAGCAGAGCATGGAGAGACTCCTGAGTGTAAAGGATGTGATGTTGCAGAGTAGATAAGATACTTACTTATAGATTAGATTTAGAACACTTTCACATAATTGAAGATCTATATATGTACTTACATACGTGTTAAGTTCTCGACTTCCCATCTGAGATTTCCGCCAAGTAGCCGGGTTACGGTAACCAAAAGAGACTATTACAGCACAGCAACGCACGTACTTACACAAGGCACAAGGTCCAAAGCCTGGGGGAATCTGGACTGCTTTCTCTGTTTTTGGTACGCAGTACTCTATTCAGTTTTCGAAAAAAAATGAATTGAAACAAAAAGAAGCAGATGCCGATTGGAGGTGGGTCAGCGATATAGAAGAAGATTCGAAGAGAAATGTCGAAACGTCGAAACATTGATGATGTTGTAAAAATGGTTCGGATGGGTAGAACTTCTTTCACCTCACCGGATTTACGGATCACTAGCAAAGCGAGTTTCCCCGGGTCATTCGACGCAGGAAACGATGAACCGGAGGAAAGTCACAATCTGACTTGAATCAAAGGCACGATGCAAGCAAGGTCTTTTGCGGGGTGCTGCTTTTCATTAATTGAGGGGAATGTGCCTAGTTATTTTGAAAGACAACTACGCAGCTAGCCAAGGCCCAGAAGCATATATATATGTATATACCATACTGAGTAAGAGGTGATGACCACTTGCGACTCAAAAAGGTTGAATTTATAATTACGTTATCGCGTAACTAAACTCAGCTTTGACATGATCATATCAGCCGTAAAAATATGGCATGATGCTTGCATGCACTTGTGTGACCTTTGGAGGTACTATTCGGTGTTCAAAAGGTTAGCTGTAAGTCTCGGACGTTGAATGCATGCCACATCTCGCGCTTTCTCCGGAAATGACATGTGTTGTGGCCACAACAATGCGTTTTCAGGAACGGCCCGGGACAGACTTGAGGATCGGTATCATGTACATGGGTTCATTGGAGTGCTTACCTTAGTAGCAACCTAGACCCAGGTAAGTACTCGATTATGCTTAAGTATAGCTTGATGAAATTGAAAATTGAACTAGTCAGCCTTGTGTGGAACACTGGGCCGTACTAAGCACTGAAGTGATCAAAGTGATCATTTGGGTTCGCGCGGGAGAGGTAGGAGATGATTTGTTTTTCACGGTCAGGGCTACCGGTACTAACGTTCAAAGGAAGATCCATGCGCACTAGAGCCTTATCGACTTCAAATTGCGCAGAAAATAGACATACTGACCATACTTACTATGTCAGTGTGATATCGGTGGAGATTATCCATGACAAACGAACAAGAAGGACTTGACCATGCTACTAAAAGAATTTGGATATTTCCAAAAGTATACTAATAACAAACTGCGCCCGGAGCGGTCGATGTCCGAGTGAATCCGATAGGATTGATACATGGTATGTCATTAGACGTTGCAAATCTACACACTCTTCAGCGCCTCGAGGCCGAGGCACAGACCTTGCTCAGGCTTGACATTGTCGAAGAATTGTCACATCAGAGAGTGTAAATATGTAATGTAAGAAGGACTTTGAAGCAAACGGAAAGCAACTGCTTGGCGTTGTTTTGGGTGAAAGTAACAGAACTAATGGGCGATATCAATATTTTAAGTACCATTAATGACTCTATCATGGGTAGTGAGGAACTCAGGAAGGATGGTGGACCAAGACTTTCTCTTCTGAGGGGTTCCAACAGTTGGAAGCGGACTTCGACAACTGCACCTTCCGATTTCTGTTCGAGTTCGTCAGTACGACATAGGTTCATTGAGAGCATTCATTGAGAGCAGAACAACAATAATAAGCTGGGAGCAGACAAAATTTGAATCAGGCACTCCCGAAAAGCTCAGTCCTCTCAACTGCATGACAACGAAAAGAAACAGTAACTTGTGTGACTTTGAACGAGGACAGAACAGTGTTCATAAGCAGAATTATGAAATCTATTCGTCCGTGCACAAAAAAGTCGAAAAGTGCTTCGATCGTCGGGGGTAGGGGGACCTTGATAGGCAAGGTGACTTTTCCATGTTCAAAAGTTCAATAAGCACGAACGAATCATCAGCTGGCATCAGGGACCAGCTTGAAATCGAAACAATATTAATTGAAAAAATTAGGCAACTCTCTTTAGCTCTCTTTCCTATGATCAGGATCACCTTTCTACAAATTGAAAGCACCCGAAAAGGTTCTAGATCTTTTTTGTAGAGTTGGTCAGTTTTTCCATCATCTCATGTCCCAGTCTAAAAAACCTACGTACCAAATGTTGGTCGATGTCACAGTACCGCCGGATCAATGCCACGTATGTCATAGTTTCTGTGGGCTGCAGGGTCTTCTTTTTTTGTTTTGCTGTTGTTGTTCATGGTAGATAGGCATGTGTTTAGAACTTGAGATGTGCGGTTGTTGTTCCTTTGAATTTTCCGGAGGCTATGCAGAGCAACAGAGCTACACTGACAGCCTTTGGAATGGATGCTCCTTTACAACTGGACGGTTTATCATATCAGATTGCCGACCGCTAAGTTTTTCGGCGTGAGGTGTCTCATAAGATATCATAGAAATGCACTTATGACATGTCAGTTTCTATTGTAAGTACATAAGTAGTATTTCAAGAAATTCTATTGCAATTGTACAAAAGAATTCAGACGGGATCCAGAGGCTTTTGGGTAAGCAGTGATAACCATTGAAAACAATGCCGCTGGGTTTGAAACCCGCAAATCACTAGTTCAAAGTGACTGGTTAAGAAATTCCACTAAACCAAATGGTCATTGAAAATCTACATCAGGGACCCTGTCTATACACATACACCTCTCGCTTTCTTCTTGAACTGATTTTAAATCCGTTTATCATTTCCTAGGATCTCCTAGGATCGACCTGAAAGCGCAAAGAATGTCTGCCGTGCTTTTCGCATGTCGTAACCCAATATTAGCCTCTATTATCACGCGTCTTCCCTTGATATTCGAGTTGATTGTTATGCAGCCATCTAACTGGTCTGGCTCTTCAAAACTTTCCATGCGGGCCTTGCAGCCATTATACAAAACGACGCATTCGTTATAATCACTCGATCTTTCACATCTGAAAGCAAGAATCTCTTACGTGTATATCATATATCTCTGGAAGTTTGATTGATTGCTTTTACTAGCTACCTATTGGTGGAGTGCTATATCGTGCTCCTGCAACACACACTGCAATATTATTCTATACTCCACTTCAATTCTGGTTGCCAAACCAGACACAGTCAAAAAGTCATCCGAGATTAGGAACATTGACTTGATTCACAAGTCTCCAGGGTCGAAGTACCTTATACTCTTTCGGCTTTCCTCTATAAGTTGGATCGTAATCTCTACTTTTTACGCATGTGTCACATTACATTGCGTTCCTTCCCGCCGCCACACTCAGTTTTCCAGTTTTGAACTTGGTCCGGGTCCGGGAACAGACAGGGATCACCAAGCTCTTCTTACTCACGGTTTACCCCGACAGACCCTGAAGGCTGACATCGGAGACAGGCAAACCGGCTAAAATGCTGAAAGCTTAAAAGATAACATTGGAAAAAAATCTATTCTCTATGAGCGGATGCAGAAGAAGAACGAATGAGCACAAGGCGACGGGGCCTAGTCTGTGCTTTTCTTCGTTTCGGATGATAGACGGCCTTTCGAATCCTAGCTGAGCCCAAATTTCAGAAGAGACCATGGGCTATGAACCATCCAACGGGTCTGTGTGATAGACACATCCTATACATATGCACACGATTAACCCCTTTGCCCAAAACCCAAAACCCCACTAAGTTTAGTGCCAAAATGCGCTCTGAACGGGCCGACCACTCCTTGTATAGTGTTCAATTTAATTCTCTTTCACAAATTGCAATGTCGACTTCATATCGATGTCAAACTATACTTGTCAGATGTTAAGAGCGCGCCTGGGCTCCGACCGGAATCTATGCGTGTTTGTAGTTCGTGTTCACGATCTTTTGCAAGGACCGTGTTTTTGAGCAGATACTTGACCGTCAAAACGCGAGGGTTGTGCTTGCACTTTGGTATGTACGACCTTGTACGACTGACATCAAAGCCACTGAGCGCTAAATCCGGCCTAACGATAGGCCTTAGGACCTTTTTTCCCAGCTTGAAAAAAGGCTGATTTGTAAGGAGCATTGAGACCCCAAGACCCCAACCTTGGCGTCTGAAATGTCACACTGAGATTGAATAGGCGATTGCAGCTCCTTTTGGGCAGGGCAGCACTTTTTGGATGCATGGCTTACCGTGCAAATACTGCCATGACCTTCCCCACGGATACGGATAGGCATCCTGGAGCCAATCAGGGAAATAGGACCATCTCTATCTCCCTCTCTCTTTTACCGATGTATTCTCGAAGAATAACACCAATACAATCGCAAGCTGATTTCACGTTTCTCTTCATTTTTCTCAAACACTTTATGATGAGAATGGGGGGGAACCGGTACGCAAAGCCAAGTTTCTCCCAAATTTCGGCAACGCGATCTGCTGTACTCTAAATACGGGAAACATGGCACCGACGGCTTGGACCCTACCCGAACCCTTCGAATCTCGATCTAGTCCAAAAGCCTGTCCGGAAAGGAAAAGAGGGAATTGTTGGGGGAAAAGAGTGGAGATAAGGGCCCGGAACAAGTAGAGGGGGATGGGCGATGGAAGGACAGATATGGGTCTGATTTCAATGATTGGAAAGAAGGCTGTATGACTTTTCACATAAGCTGATTTGTTTTTTTATTATTCTCTGCAAATGAATTTGGGGCCGACACTAACCAATTTTGAACGGTCATATGATTGAGCCTTGAGTCTAATAGTAATAGTAGTAACAGATTCAGTGAGACTCATTCAGATAGCCGACTTACCAGCTTGTTATATAACTTCAATAATCCTCTTGACTTGTCCCTCTTTCCGAATGCGATCATTTTTTACTCGACACATCGGCCTTCCTGTATTGACGTCGTTTTGCTATGAGCTTCCAAGCCTGGAACCTTCCACCATGTAATGATGTTCTCTTTCGCCATCCTGCCAATGCTGCTTCCAACGAGGACCGCAAGGCGGACGAGTATTCCAAATACTTTCCGACTGGCTGTAGGATCCTGCGATCCACTAGTGAAGAGGCTCCTTACTGGCAAATCCAGGTGTGTGTACTTTGATGCATGCGCGTGGATGTTTATGGCTGACTCATTTATATTCGTCCAGTATTACCCAGAGCACTTAACATCTGAGCCTTCGGTCAAATGTCCCGGCACCTCGTCATTCGCTCAGACGTTACGGGGAATAGACGAGGCGTTCTATGAAATGTTCCCGGACGCGAGGCATCCTACTACTCGTCAATGGTCTGCGGGTCCCAATACAGACAATGCATTCTTCGGAGAGACCGCATTCTATATGCAGGGTGAATCCATAGCGTTCGCGCATTCTCCTCAACAGGGCATATGTTTCGAAAATTCACCTCCTCAAGCAGCGAGCGACGATACCGTACATGTATCGTCGGTCGAACCACCGGGAGGTTTCTCTAGCGAACTGATGGGTGCCATCCAACCTTCGAAGTCTACGCGCAAGAACAGCGCTCAACCGGTTCAGTCGTGGGTACGGAGCCATTTTCATAAAACTCGAACCTAAAATTCCTATTTTGCTGACCTCCTGAAAGGTAGTAGAATCTGATGGTTCTACCCAACAACATTTGATTGACACAGAGTATCAAACAAGCATTGCTATGCCCGTACCTTCGCGTCGGATGTCTTCCGACTCGGAGACAGATAGGGTCATGGACATCTATGAAAGTACAACACCTCCAGTGGATGGCAACCGTCCAATAATGGCTTGTTTATCTCCTCCTCCACGTGAGCCCTTCTCTAGTGAATTACGGTCCTTCTCGCCCTCGAGCGATACCACCATGGACGGAATGTCGACTGCCAGCACGCCTGTTAATGTCAAGCAAGAATTTTCGCCAACTCAAGACCTGAACCGGTTACCGTTACAGACTGGTACCTGGCCTAGTCTGAGGACTAGGTCTCATTCCCAAACGGAGTCCAGTCCGCTCCCTGATGCCGATATGAGAGGTTCAAGCGAGTCAGCCACGACCCCGACGTCTCTCACGTCATTTGGTAGCCGGGCAGTGTCGTCACATATACCTGCTTGTCCATCGACCACTTCCTCTAATATCACTTCTCCTTCATCACCCATGGAACAGAGTTCCCCAGCGCCTAGTCGCTCAGAACCTGAAATCTCTGGTCCACCTGTGATGCGTCTCAGTCCTCTCCCAGCCAACAGACGGCCCGTGGAGAAGAAAAAGACGCAGACTCTAGCTTGTACATTCTGTCGGCATAGAAAGGTCAGCTGCTGTTTTTTTTTTGCGCTTTGGACCTCAATCACTTCTTTTTTTTTGAGTTTTTCTTTTCCGTGATATATTGTGCTAACTGATATCAAACTTTGTTCTAGATTGCATGCGGTCCTCCGCGCTCTGGAACGACAGAGAAAACATGCAAGTGAGTATACCAGATCTCTCCCGAAATTTTCAGTGTATTTTCAAATACCTCGTGGTGACCCCCCACCGTAAAAGAGTGCGCCTTCGGTCTTAAGTTTCCGACCTATAAAATTTATCAATAGGACGATGACGACGGGTTCAGTTATATGCTTACGAGTTCGTGCTTGCTGGGTTGGTCGGGGATATTCCGAGTTCCCGCTCTCGTTTCATATTATCTTTTCTCAATTCTCTCATTTGATAGAGGTCTTGAACATAAGCTGATTTCATGTGTCTTTTTTTCTTTTTCTTTTACGCTTGCCTTTTTATTTTTTTTCTATTGATTTCAGCCAGTGTCAACGACGTTCTCTCGAGTGTGTTTTCCCAACCGAGAGTCGCCGAGGGATGCGGAAAAAGAAGACTCAAACGGCCCCTCAAAATACGATGACTGGCACCCCAGATCCTGCCAATAATAACAGCAATCAGAGCGTAAAGTCCGAGCAACAAAACCAAATGCTGACTAGCCCAGGACCGGGACCTTCTCAACGGCCACAGGAAGATGGATAAGAAATTTTAGAGCGGAATTTGTCTTTTTTGCATTCATTTTCATCTTCCAATCATTTTTTTTGACGACGCAATGACCACACACGCCCCTTCGCAAATTGTATGTACAATCATGGGAGCAACCATTAAATGCATATTTCATTGCCCATCATTTCTCCTTGTTGCCCCTCTAATAAAACCAACCTCTACTCTATCAACGATTTCCATCACCACGTATGTAGCATACCCCATTCTGCCAACTTCTTACTTTTCTGTGACTAGTACAAATTCATGGCAACGCGCCATAGGTTATCGTCCACCTTGCTGTCCAAATGTTTTCGTTTGCTCCTTCGCTGTCGTCATTTTTCTGATTGTTTTCGAATGTAGGATAGCTTAACTAATGATGTTACCCCCCTCTACGTATATGTCCATATGTCGTTAACGTTGATAGAATATGTAATCCAACAGCTTACAGCTATTATAGTGTTTGACCCGATTTCAATTCGGGTTAGGTTGGTTGAATAGTACATAGCACTACCATTTAATTCGTCTCCAAAAGACTTGATATGACGCCCATTTGATCACTTACGCATCTGATCAATAGAGCCATCCGGAGCCTGAATATCTCCAGCTGACTTCGGACGCCCACGGCTTTCGGGATTCTTGTGTTGCCATTAGCTATAGTTTCGAACATAACAAATTCGGTGGAAAGAAGTACGTTTTCTGGAACGCTTAGTACCAAAGTTTTTCTAAGAACTGTGAGATATCAGAGGACAACGATGCGACTCTCAGAGACATTCTTGGAAGTTAAGCATCTCCCTACAACATTCCAAACTGGATTAGAGTTGGTTTGGTGTGAGACAGTCTGGCCTCGGAAGCGTGGCCGTGTGGATATACCGTAGCCAGAAGGGATATATTTATAATGTATATCAGAAGGGTGCGGTACTCTCACCGTTGACATGGAGTCAGGAGATTTTTGTCCAAGATTATCAAGAAGCGTTCCTACTTATTCGTGAATTCCTCCCCACCCCCTTCCACAACTTCGTGATGTATACTGTGAGATAATCTGAAACGGGTACATGCATACACTTACCTGTTCCTAATTGTTTCCCCATGCTTGATCCACGTTGATTTTCATACGGCCCTGCGTTCCGATACCGATTTCTATTTTCGACTTGAGGATTTACAAAGCCGTGTGCGTGGTTCAGTATATATGTGCCACTTGACTTTTGTCTCGCGTTATTGCAATGAGTTCTGGAGCTGATGATCTTTGGGATCTTTCCGATGTCAGCGAACGATAACTCTGCAGGCCCCCGCGGACATGGAATGTTATTCTACTTTTTTAGTTCCTTGCAAAATAGGGAAGTATCAGAGAAAAAAATAACGACAATAATACATGTATCAGTTTACTTGGCAGGGCAAGTGTGCACTAAAGAAAGGATTTTTTTCCCTTTTGTCATAAGGCAGGCGTCGAGCACCACTGACGCAGAGAGCGAATCTTTTTGTATAGACAACGAGTGAGTATACATTGACAGGCGAGAAAGGATAAAATACGAAAAGGATACGAAGCTGGAGGTTTCCGAAATTCTTCCAGAGGTTCAACCTTTTGAATTTCTCAGAGTGCCGAAACAATCGCCCGAAATGCATAGACAAATGGCCCATGGGACCATGACCTAATATCGGGCCCGGGAAGGGTGTTTCGTGGATCTGAAGCGATAGATTAGGATGGCACATGGCGCACAACTTGAACTGCTGCGCAAGGATCAGAAAGAAGTTTTTCGCTTCAGAACTAGTAAGTAGAATATTCAGATCTACCTAAAAATTCAGGCTCGTTTGTGTCCAGAGATCGACCTACTATGGTCTACTTACCTTGGTACACCACACCCTACTTATCATTTACATACACGTGATAGATTTAACGTGAAGCATACATTGTAGACGATGATATCGGTACTTCGAGTAGTGCAAAACACAACGACAACGTAAGGGCAAATGTACAGCATTAATGATTTGGGGGAGAGCACATTGCAAGGATAGTGCAATCGTAAGGAATACCGTTTTATGTAAGAGCTTGCAAAGTATCTGTAAACTAATATGTAGAGCGCTGGGGTTGATCGTGCGAGTAGTAAAAACATGCTGGTGGTCAGATTTCGTAAAAAAAAAAACAAACAGAGGATGATATCGATGTTCGATGAGCAGGGATTGGTCGTAGATGTTTAACATGGAGTGGGAGTAGAGACAGGGTGGGATATGCAAGAGAGAAAAATAATGCAACATATAACAAATTGAAATAAGAAAAAAAGATGGATGAAGGAAGTAAAGGCCACGAAATGATGAAAAGATAGTGGTGATACCTTGTGTTGGGAACCTATACAGACCAAGAGTCGAAAGCAGGAAAATACAAGCAAAAAGAGATCCAATGAATTCTTCACTTCGTCGAGATAAGGACTGCACCTTTCCATCAGTCGAAACTCTAATTGGCATTCTTACCCGCATTCCTCCCAGATCTCCTCAACGGCGCACCGTCCTTATTCGCGTTCTCAGGTAGCTTTGCCTTGCCCCTTCCCCTCCCACCCACAGCGCCACCTCGCCCACGTCTCTGTCCGGAAGGAGCACCATCCGACGACCCAGGTGCCATACGTCCCTTTTTCGCGGGAGTACCTTCCATCACCACATCCCTATCCATATCCTTCCCGTTCTCCGAATCAGGACTAGCTTCGCCACTCCCATCATCCTCCAGATCCGAAAGCGAAGAAGATACCTCGTTTCTCAACCTCTTGCCTTTTCCTTTCGAGTTTGAGTTCGAGTTACCCTCTTCACCTTCGCCGTGGCCACTAGAATCGCCATTGCCGTTCGTCATCCCTTGCCGTCTTCGATTCTCTTCTCGTGTAGCATTGATGATCATCTCTGGCGAAGGCTCCGGGACATTAACCCCCGCTTCCTCAGCTTCGTCCAGCACGTGTACTCGTCTCTGCAACATTCTTGACGCTTCCCTTCCCAAGGCTCTTCTTTCTTCTCTAGGCGGAGTCTTCGCTAACCCAGGAATGCTCGACCCGTTCGACTGTTGAGATGTAGACGACGGCCCGGCAACACCTGCTGCTTCACCAGCTCCAACACTGACCCCAAGGCCGGTTTGACCAGGACCCAGGCGCATCTTCTCAAAGTCCTGACTAACTGAATGCGAGATGGATTCTGATTGTCGAGAAAGTGCCCCGTCGACCATGGAGACGTCTGCCGCTAACTCGTTCCCGTCTGAACGACCATGAGCGCTGGACTGGCTAGCATTCAAAACGGGCACATAGGTCGCGAGCCACGGATGCTTAAGAGCATCCCTCATGCTCATTCGTTTCGTAGGGTCATAGTCCAGCAGACATCTAAGGAAAGATTCACCTAAAATGAACGGAAGAGGTTTATTTTAGTAAGTTGATCATGACGGTAACAATGACGAACTGGCGCAATGCAAAAAAAAGAAACCAAAATGAAGGAACCATCGGCTCCGAAAAACCACGAAAAGGTAAAATATTGATAGTGATAAAATAGGATTAAAATGCCAACAAAATCGGAAAAGACATATCGAATAGAAATAGATTGAAACTCAGCCCATCGAGAAGTTGGAGAGACCAAGAATAGACATGAGCAGGAAGTCAGGATTCCAAGATGTGACGATGACGAAAAGACGGAAAAGAAGCCCAATAAACCAGAAAACGGGTGAAGGAATACGAAGGTTGATGATGGAAAGATTCAAGGAACAAAGGAAAACTCAAGAGGAAGTAGAAGAATGATTGAGTATAAAAGTAGAGAATCGTTCTCGACGCCAAAAAAAAGTGAAAGAGCAAGCAAGTAAAAAGAAGGAAGGCGAGAACCCTCAGGAGAAAACCCCCACGCACGCCAATCAGGCACTATTGCAGAGTCTAAAAAGCGCCAACAACGAAGAAGGACACTCACACTCCGGAGTCACTTCCGCTCGCCTGATCGTGTCCCATTCGATCGTTCGTTCAGCTATCCTTGTGCGAATGTCTCGTTGAGTGTCGTCTTCGATGAAGGGATTTGAATTCGTCAACCTATCAAAACCATGAAACAAGGATAGAGAGAAATGGTTGGTTTGAAAGTCAGTCAGGTCATGTCCATCAATCGCGATCCAGCGTAATAATAGTCAGAAGCGAACGTGAGAGGGGTGAAAAGGAGCGAGAGTAGATGCAAAAGAGGAAGTAGGAACAAATGCGATAATAGAATAGTCGCAGAGTCAAAGGGATAGTGGGCCAAAAGCGAAACGGAAATGAGAAAGGTGAAAAAGAGGGAGGCCAGGTGCAAAAAAAAAAGAAAAAAGACAACGAATAGAGAGGGTGAGGACAACAGAAACATACATTGAGAACACAATCACGCCAACACTCCAGCTATCCACCAAATTGTCGTAGCCTTCATGATTCTCTTGTCTGACAACTTCGGGAGCGAGATAAGCAGGGGTTCCACACATCGTCTACAGCAACGAGATCAGAAAGATTCAACGTCAGTTCATTGTGCAAAAGAAAAAAAAATAAGAAGCATGAAGGAAGGACTAAAAGGTTTTCAATGAAAGGTAAGGAAAACGCGACACAAACCCTCAACATGGTCAAACTATCCGTAGCCTTCGCCAACCCAAAGTCAGCAACCTTGACCGTAGGCGGATCGTCCTTGGTAAGGAGAACATTTTCCGGCTTGAGATCACGATGAGCCACACCCTGCTTGTGCACATACTACTCGTTTCCCGATTCCCGATTTCAAATAACAGATTCGGGAATTGACATGAGGAAGGCGGAGAAAAAGGATAAAAAGGGACCAGGAAGGGTGAAGGAAAAGTAAAGGGTGTTTGGGGCCCCAGGGGAGGTAAGGGAAAAACAGGAAAAAGGGACCCAAAAAGGACAAGAACAAGACAAGGACCAGGTAACGTCGTGGAAAGCCGTTGAAATGATAATCAATTGAGAACCGAGGTTTGAGAGCGAGAGGGGACCGAGAGGGACCGACGGACGCCGAAAAGTTAGGACGTGTAAACGATATCGATAGCAAATTTTTTTTCCCGACAAGCCGGTGGTATGTGTTGGAAAAATAGCGAGAAAAGATCGCATTTGGGAGTTCGGTTCGTGCGAGTCCACGATTGAGCGATTGCGATTGCAAAGGAAAGCGAGAAAACGGAGCAAGTCCAAACGAATAGGAAAAAAAAAGAAGGGGAAGAGCAAAGAACGATCAGAATCAGTTAATGAAGAAAAAAACCCTTAACGCTAGATCCGAGAGAGAAACACGTACAGAGAGAGCCAGGCAGAGCTGGTACGTGATGTGCTTTGAGACGTCTTCGGCTAAAGGGTCGAAGAAATTGAAGAACAAGTGTAAAAGAGTGGGTCAGCATACAGCGGTCAAACAGAATGTATGGAAGTGCAAAGAAGAGTGGGGAATATAAAGACCCTGAGAGGAGAACCCTGGACCAATAGACACAAAAATGAAGACGGGGAACAACTCACACAGCCCTCCGCGGGTAAGGATGTATTCCAGAAGGTCTCCGCCATCGACGAGTTCAAGCACCAAACCTTAGACAAAAAAAAACCCAAGTCAATTCGTCTTTTTCTTCTTGACAGAGCAATAAAAAAAAGAAAAGTGGATTCTCACTAATGTCATTATTGTCCATATAAAACACGTCCTTCAACTCGCATATATTCGGATGTTTCAAACTTTGCATGATGTCGATCTCCCTTCCGATGGTCGTTTTCTGAGCGTTGCCTGCAGCGTCGGGAGTAGACCCTGGCTCTCGTCCAGTCCGACGAGACTCTTGGATCATCTTGATCGCGACCCATTCGCCTGTTTTGCGGTGGATAGCTCGGAGGACAGTTGCGAAAGATCCCTTGCCGAGTTCGGAAGAAACATCGTACTGAGCGTGGAGGCCCTCAGTGGGTGTGCCTGAAGCCAAGTGTCGGAAGATGAAGCCTAAACACAAAAAAGAGGGGAAGAGAGGAAGAAAGAGCTCAGATTCAAGTTCCAAATACTTTGAGTGACATTGAAGAGAAAACACGCACGATAGTCCTCGTCGGGTTTGGGAGACTGGAGCGTCCCAAAAGCCACTTCGTTTCCTTCACGAAGAATCCGATGACTTCCTTTTCCTATTTTGTGACCGTTTACCTGATCGAAACACAGTTACGTTTAGTCAAACAGAAACCTCGAGGTGTTTGAAATACGCGAGAGCAAGAGAGAGATCACCTACAAAAGTTCCATTAGTCGAAATGTCGCGTAGAATAACGCATGAATCCTTGGTCTCCTTGCCGTCCCATTGAATAGTAGCGTGATGGTTGCCTGTAAGTTTTCAACCAAGAAAAGGAACGCGTGACGAATGATGATACGCAAGACGAAAAGAGGGGGCAGCAGACAATAAAACAAGAAAATCCGGAATCAAAAACGCGTTATGATGTCAGAATCAGAAAAAACTAAATCCAACACGAAAATAAAACACGGGTGGCACGCACTGATTTTGAACCCATGAAACACGATATGGCTCGTATCGTGTCTACCGATCTTGTATATCGAAGCACCTTTCCAAAAAATGATCTTTCCAAAAGGCGACTGGGGATTGCAAGGCTGGAGAAAACCCCAAAGTTTTTTCTCTTGACTAGAGGTGATGTCGTCCGAGTCATCTGGGTCTTGAGACGTTGGTTGCGTTTGTTGTGTTTCTTGGGTCTCTTGGTTCTCTTCGGCGTCGTCGTCGCCCTTGTCGTTGTCGGTGACCATAGGATCGGAGGCCGGGGCAGTGGCTTCAGTGGTAGAAACGACGTCCATAGGGGCAGGGTTTTTTTTTGGATGAGGGCAACAGACTCGAGGTGATGATGGTGGTTGAGAAGAAAGAAGAGATAACAAATGAAGCGGAACGACGCGTTTTTTTTGTAATGCTATATTGTTCGTGCGCTTGGACCTCTTAAGGGTGACCTTGATGGGAACGAGTTTTCTGTTTGGAAGGGTGGCGTTTGTGAGCTCGGAATTTAAGGCTGTGAGATAGACAGTTTAACAGCAGTAGACACACCAAGGGATATAGAGGAACTTGACAACCTGGACTCTGGAGGAGAGCCCGAGTCTTGATGCCCGCAAACAGACAACTTCTTGTTTTTCCGCTTTTGGAATAGCCGAAAATCAAACATGTCACACTTCCCACAGCCATCGGACAAAAAACATCAATCAGATTATGGTTGGTCCCTGATTTACGTGTGCCCCATGGCTGAGTTGGTTACAGCGTCCGACTGTTATTCATATCAATCGGAAGGTCGAGAGTTCGAGCCTCTCTGGGGCAGTTATTTTGGAGTAACTTTTCAATTCTTTTTAGGCTCTAATTTTTTGACATCAACCTCCATTGAACGAAGAAAAATGATATTGTTCGTGATCATGAAATAAGTACTTAAATGCAACGATCGAAAACACTAGAAGGCAGGCCACGGCTAGCAGCAACTGCAACTATCGCTCACTTCAAAATAAACAAACTATCCAATCCAATCCAGGGATCTACGAAAATGCATGACTACTAAAAGTACGTGTGTATACAGATGCCTTTAAACCTATCTATGACATGTGTGTTGTTTTCTCTATTGTAGGGGGGGTGTTTTCTAGGTGGTGCTGCTGGAGTGTTCGTTGTGTATGTGTTGCTATTACGTGTCCGTTAACTTGATTTGTTTGCTTGTCGTTTGTTTGGTTTTTTTGTGCATGAACAAACTAGCGACGTTTGTCGTTTTTAGTTGTTGCATGTTCCCTCTTCCTCTTCCTTTCTTCTTTCCATCCCGTCTACGTTTTATGCTTTACGCCATCAAAACAGCCGAAAACGCAACCCCAAAAATCCCCACCACAGCAGCCACACCCATCAAACTGCCCCTACTCCCCACCGCCGAATTACCATTACTACTACTCTCCGCACTCCCACTCGCACCAGCAGCCCCACCAGACCCACTACCACCACTACCACTACCACCACTAGCCGTCGCCAACTGCGAAAACAACTCCCCACTCCCAAACGTCACACAATTACTCGAACTCGCAATCGTAGGCGTATAAGGAATCGAAGTGATCGCTCCCTCAGACTCAGGAGGTTGAGTCCAAGTCAACGTTTGACCATCCGAAGTGTATACACCGACGGGTGTCATGTCGTCTCCGGAGCAACGTTCGAAAACACCTTCTTGAGCGTTGTTGGGAGCGTTGTAGGCACAGCCTACTCGGTCGTAGATGTGTTCGCAGAGATGGGCTGCGTTGGGTTGGGTGTCGTCACAGGCTTTGGCGCAGAAGTTGCCGCCGCCCATGAAGCTGTTGTAGGATGGGAGGAAAGCATTAGAAAGGCGATTAATTAACGGGGTGTCGTGAAAATAGAAGGGAAAGAAAGAAAACGAAGAGAAAACGCACAAAGTCCAATGCCTAGTCTGCTGGAACGAATCATTATTCCCATTATTACTCGCGAAAGCATTAGAATACACAAGACCGCCGATAGGGTTTCCACGACCGTCTTGTCCTCCCGAATCAAGTTCACCACCGAAATCGTCCGATTGGATGTTCAGTTTTTCTTGATCGACGACACCGGCGATTTGGATGTAACCGGGACTTTGGATGAGTTGGACACCTTTCAGGGCACCGTCGGGGATTAAACGGGTTCCACGACCTGGTTTGGTGCACCAGGCGACTTCTTCGCCTTCGGTTTCGCCGATGGTTTTGTTGGGTTGGGCGGGAGCGAATAAGCAAAAGTCTGTGTGACAAGATTTGGATGGGTCAAAGGTCAGTTCTTTTGTTGTATTTCTCTTTATGTCAAGCGAGTGAAGATTGGGGACGGACCGTCGAGATGGTTAAAATATGCGGTTTGGCACATTGAACTAGCGCCTTCAGTGGTGGAGTTACAGATGTTGTAACCGGATTGAGGACCACGGCCATCGGTGTGGGTGTCGATTTGGTAGGGCTATAGAGGAACGTATGGTTTTTAATATAATGAACAATCGGCAATGGCGGTTTCACACTGACTATAGCGGTATAGGGAACAGCTGTTAAAGATGAGACGGGGTCAACGAATTAGTTCTCTCTCAGTGGGATGAAGGTCCTACTACTCACTTTTGTCGATTAAAGGGTCGCTGACGAACGACTGAGCGGCAGCGTAGGAAGACGCCGCCAGTGCTACGAATAGACTGGAGACCATGGTATACAGAATAAAAACGAAAGTAAAGAGGTTGGTTAACGGTCGGGTTGTGTTGGTTGGTGGTCAAGAAAGTAAAAAAGAAAATAGAAAACTGCAAGAGAAGTGTCACAAAATTTCTAAGGACCACCTCTACTGCGTAAGAGGTGTGGAGTGGTACGTGTTGCGAGGGTGCTTGTTCGTTGAAACGGGGGGACGAAAGACTCGGTTGGTTTATGTACGCCTGCTCCAGCTTTGGAGCTCCAAAATGATTTACATCATGGTCTTGATTCCAGTTGCCACCCTAATATTTGGCTCATGGCTTATGCCCGTACATGGCATATGTTGGCATATGTCCAAATCGGGACATATGCCAACATATGCCATTTCCCTTACGTAGCAACTGTTTCCCATGCCTCCGGCATATGTCTGCTTAGTTTTTTGCAGGCCTGTGAGCGATATAAGTGTCTGTTTTGTTTTGCTACATACTATGAGACCTTTATATAATGCAGTAGGTAGTATTCCTGTCTACCTCATCAATTATTATGATTTATAATAGCTATATGCATGTAAGAAATTGGAGAAAAACCTGATTTGACACTATAACAATGATTGCTATTAGATCATTGCTTAAGAATTGTTCAAATGATTTTTTTTGGGCATGGTTTACTATTCTAATTAAGTGGACTATGTCCCTGGGTCAATGTGCAACTTGAGTACAGAAGGATTTTCTTTATTCTGTTAACTATGTACTTGCAAGTTCAGACAGTTAGTAGTCTGTAAGAAAGGATACATAGGCTATTACTGCTACTAAAGAGGGGGCCTTTATTTTATCAGGTGTCACTTATGTGCATGAGTGAGTGCGGAGCACAGAAGAAAAAAAGATGCTGGTAACTACATTGATCTTTTCATTGGATTTTTTAATGAAATAGTCCTGAAATGGACTCACTGAATGTCAAAGATTGATTCAATCTCTTGATCTGAGGGAAAAAAAGGATTTGTGAGGGATGCTGACTTGTTTTATGGTGTAAAAGCTAAAATGTATCCGCGCTAGATTGAACTCAAGGCCTTTTGGTTATAAAATGATGACATGTGACACGGCTAAACCACTGGGCTACATTGACTCGAACATATGCCAATTTTGCGAGGACATATGGCACTTGAAAAAACTTGATTAATGTACGGACATAAGCCATGAGCCTAATATTTCCTCGTTTCCCGTACATATTGATCGACTCCAACATGTGAAGCTTGTGAAGTTTCATAGCGGGTGCAGGCAGTCTGACGAAGGAGGCCAGGAATGATTGCAGATCTAAGAGAGAGAAGCCAGACGCCTTGCTTTGGTCATTGACGATCCCGTAGCCCAGAACAGATCCAGTCCTAACGTCAACCTACCGAGTACTGTTGATTGTAATGATGTGTCTAAAAATAACTTCGCAAAGAAATTTTTGACATATGAATTTGACTGTCGTCAACTATACTCTATACGTCATCCTCAGACTCTTTTGAGGAATTTCAAGTTCTGCATGATATTGGTCGTCGGTCCTTAGTACGACGTATACTGTATCCGCATTTCAGGCCGTAGAGAGAGCTCCCAAACTCTGCAAAACTGCGGTACATTTCGCATTGGAAAAGATATCTGAGCGACCCGCACTTGCCGTTTGAAAAATTGATAGTCGGACGTCTCGCATTGCCAGTGGCCAAACAGAGAAGACTCGAAAAATCCATTTTAACGTTCACTATTTATACGACTAACCTCGAGCTCTGTAGTCCTTCAACGATATCCACCATACCACTTATTCGGATCCCTCGCACACCCAGCGGCCATATATCGAAATGTATAACCTAAACAAAAAGAAAAAGACAAAAAAAGCTCAAGCGTTCAGAGGCAAAACGAGAAACAAAGATGAAGAAACTAAAAGAACTTAGTACTGACGATACTCTCGTCTCTCATCCGTGCAGTCTGGAGGACCAAAAGCCACTTCATCACCATCTCTCACTAACCGCGTAATACCTTTCCCAATCAACTCTCCGTTCAAATACGTCCCGTTAGTCGAGAGATCTAGAATCGATGCACCGGCACCGTGGGTTTCGTGCCCGTTCCAGCGAAAAATAGCGTGTAGATTACCTGGTGTGGTAGTACGCCAAAAAAGTGATCATCAATACATGAGATTCGAACACGACATGATACGCCAAAAAAAAACTCACTGATCCTCGCCGAAGGCAATACGATGTCGTTTTTCCTAATCCTTATATTATCATCTCCAATCCCAATCCCATTCTCCGAGAACCTCCCGACCCGGTACTCTTGTCTCAACTTCCAAAAATCGATCCTAGAAAACTTTTTGACCGTCTCTGGTGGCATGGCGTCGGACAGTGGCAACTGAACTTGTTGCATCCGGTTTTCCGTCTTCAAGAGTCTGCGCTCAAACAATGGCTTCTGCCAGTGGTTTTGCGAAACTAACACTGGGACGACGTGTGTTGATGGTCCGCCGTGTTGTTGTCGTTGTTCTTGGCCTTGGTCTTGATTCTTGTCGACGTCTTCCATTTCCGCGTCTTTATCCTCATCTTCCATTTCTTCCTCGTCTCCCTCTTCCGTTTCATCCTCATCCTCATCATCCCCACCCTCATCTTCATCTCCCTCCATCTTCTCATCTTCGCCCTCATCCCCATCCCCTTCTCATCATCCTTTCCACCTCCACTATCCCCATCAAATACAACCAAGTGACTCCCTCCTTGCTGCTGCTTCCCACCTCCCTTCATCCCCATCCTCATCCCCATCCCATCCCCACTCCCCACCCTCCTCGTCGTCTCCAAAACAGTACTCCTGTAAGGTTCCAAACAACCCCACAAATGTTTCTCAAACCTATCATCGAAAATCCCTCCAGGTTCGATATAAAACTCGTCTTCGAACACAGTAGGTTGATAATTGAGCGTGGAGGTGAGGAGGGGACGACCGTGTTTTGAGGTACGTGTTGGGGTACGTGTTGGGGAGAAGAGGGTGAAGAGGGGGAAGAAGAGGGAGAATCGACGATGACTAAAGTCGCTTGATATTCGAGAGGGTTTACGTTTGGGTTTGGGTTTGGGTTTGGTTGAGGAGTCTGAGTCGAAGGAGAAGAAGAAAGGCTCTGATCAAGGTTTGGAACGTTATTGTTGTTCGAGATTCCATTGCCACCTCCACCACCACCACTACCGTTGGCGGCAGTGTCCCCGAGATTGGGAAGAGGAGACCCAAAAGGAATCGATGGACGAGAGGTAGCGGTGAGTGTTCCGGGAGCACGAACGGTGTCAGAAGACGTAGTAGAACGTCCAGTAGACGTGACAGACGTAGACACTACTGTCTGGTCAGCATTCGAATCGGTGGCCATCTGTTGATTATTTTTTGTGAAGAGCGATCGCGAGGGTTGAATAACTGTTCAAACGTTGGGAACAAGAGTATAGTCTGTAGTGAGGCGTTGGGAATAGCAATTGTCCGTTCTTCACTTCAACAAGCACGGCTTTTATACCAATTTTCAGCCGGCCCCGTTGTGGATTCTTTCCCTGAGGATGTACATGTTCCGTGGGTCTTGTGAAAGTACAATTGCAAGGAATTTACCATAAAAAGGTTAACAACCCAGCGACGAACAATGGAAAAGGATTGAGGATCAATTGCTGTCTTGGCAAAGTCAAAGCGTTCGTTCCGATGAACAACCTCCATAATTAGAAATTATAGGGAGACAATTGAGACATAGCCTTGAGACAAGTTGAGGTTTTTCGAGGTTTGTGGACGAGTGGCCCGTCGTGGCGCTATTGTTCATAGATCTGGAGATTTCACTAAGAAGATGCGGGTTGAGAATCAAAACAAGTGCGACTGCGTGACACACGCGCAGCGCGTCCCGTAATACGCGCGACGATTCCAACGCGCTAGATTATGATAATGCCCAAGTTCAGGCCACAAAGTAAATTTGTACACAGTACAACAAGGTTTCCGATACATTTAATGCTATGATACAGTAAAGAAACTAGGATATTAAGGAAAGAAAGGTAGCGCTAGCGGTTCGTAATCCTTCAAATTCATCTAAAAACCCCATATCCAGTCATTATGAGCAGTCTACAGTATTCAGAGCATCCAACGTCTCATTCCAGACTTTCTTCCTCTCATCCGTAACAGTCGTGAAAATACAATTGGTGATATAATTCTCCCAACCCTCTACCGTTTGATTCTGCAGGCCTTCGACCATTCCGGGAACTTCCAAGCAACCGGTCTTGGATGGACCACTGCTCGTGTAGAACCACATCGCGGAAGCGAAACTGAGATGATCCTCCAAAACAAGTTCACGAACAGCGTTTTTCGTGTCGTTCGAGACCGTGTCAAGATCAGTGTTGTTGGGGACAAGGGCGAGAGCTTGAGAGGAAGTGCAAGGCATGTCGACAGCATATTCGTAAACTCCAGGGAAGAGCATGAGATTGCGCGTGCCCTGACCTGGTCTTCCAGGAGGAGGGAAACTAGAGCAGAAAAAAAATTATCAATGAACGTTAGTTGCTACCCAAAGATTAGCAATCAAGAATCTGAACCCACTGGTTCTTGTCGAAACTGAAATTCCCAGTCTCGAAGACCATCAAACTCAAAATCGCAGCCTTTTCACCAACGGAAGTGATATTGTAGTCCACAAAGCCTTGATTGATGAAAGGCAGAGCGTCGGTCGTGTTCTTGCACTCGTCAGCGAACTGTTGAGTGGGTTTGCAAGTGAAGTTTCCAACGACTTGGTTGAGTTGGTCGAGAGTGATAGCAGTGTCTTCGAGATCGGGGTCGATTGCATCGCCGGTCAAGAAGGGCTCGTAATTAGGGGGTAGGTAGAGGGCCCGGACTTGCCAGAACACCAGGGAGAGATAGCAGAACGTGTTGAAGGTCGTGAAGAACATGGTCACTTGAAAGAGAGTAGGGGTTCGTCTAGCGAATGGCCCGGGTGGAAGTTAAAGAGCGAGGGTGAGGCGTTTAGCTTCGAGTTGATGGAGTCGGAAGACTGGAGCAGGTATTTATCCAAAAACTGGGTGCGACCATTGTGCACCTTGGACGGTACATAATTGTGTGGCATGTTTGTTGTGGTTGTTGAGGCTTCCAAAGAACAATGAAAATCAACTTGGACATGGGAGACTTCGAAATTAATAAATGGCAGCCATGTGATAGATACGTGACATAATTGTCACGCTCCAGTCACGTCTTAAAATGGAAATTCCAGTGGAGGCCCTTTACGGTAACATAGATTCGCCCAAGCCTTCGAATCTCTTTTTTTGTACCATTTACATTCTCATAAGTACTTCATGTGTAACCCGCACACTATCAGGATGCTCTCTGACATGGTGAAAATCACCATATAGTACATATCCGTGTGTTATTACATGACACTACTTATTCGAGCAGAACACTTTGCAGTGTTTACAGTATTCTTACATACTTACATCGAAAGCATACAACCAAGATACATCGGTATCCTAGAATATCATTTTTTAACCCAGAGACATTCTTCGATGTACAAAGAATCGTCAAATCGTACCATCGTGCGAGTCTCAGCCGATCGTTGTTTGAAGTACTGGCCTGGGTGTAGACCTATCCTTGTCGTCGAGACACGCCTTTATACAGAATCCCGAGACCGCCAGCAAGTACAGTTGCACCCGTAAAGATGATAAGAGGACCCTATCATAAAACACAGTCAGAACTTCCGACACGTCCGAAACAACAAGAAAAATTTCACATACATATCCCCCAACTCCATACCCAAGCTCAGTTTTCCCCGTCAAAGCCCACGGACGAATCAAAGCGCTCGATATCGGAGCAGACAAGATATTCCCTATCCCTCTCACCGCCATGAAAATCGCCAACAACGTAGGAGACAGTTTCGGATCGTGACCTATCGTGGCAGAGACGAATCTAGGGAACAGAGCAACGTAAGTCGTGCCCAGAAACCCGTAGACGCAAGCAAAGACGATGTAAGGTACGAGACTACCTGACATTCCCCAAAGGAGGAATACGGCGAGAGAGGATCCGACACAGGAGAGAGTCATGGAAATACGAAGGTCGAATCGATCGGACAGCCATCCCATGAAAATCATGCCTGGTGCAGAGGCGCCTGAGAATGGTATAATTGAGCATTCAAGGGCACAGGGGTGGCCGAGATAGTAGAGGCTCACCGTTGATTAATGAAACGCCCAATGTGCCCACCGTATTGCTCAAATGGAGCTCGGAAGCAAAGTCTGATGAAAATAGTAGGGTGAGCAATTAAGATTACAAGTACTATCTGAGTTCGTACTTGGTAAGTACAGGAAAGGCATGAAGTTTCCCAGACTTTGTACCATAGTCGCTGATAGCAGGATCCAAAATGTTCTGAGGTAAAGGAACCTGAAGTATTTTCTGCTAAACCACCTTTTAGGTTTAGTATCCTGAGACTGAGGTACAGGAAGACGAGGTTTGAGAAAGAAGAAACAAGGCCCGATAAGAATAAACAACGTTATTCCCTATGCCAATGTCAGACTATGTCAAGCGAACTGAGAGAGAGAGCTGTTACCAACCAGAGACAGTAAAGTGACTTTTCTTCCATATTTTTCAAGCAGAGCTTGGATAAGAAAAGGTCCAATGACGCCCCCTACACCTTTTCGAACGTCAGCAGTAGTAGAGATTTAGATCAGTGGAAGGCTCTTCTCACTAGCACCGGAAAATAAGATTCCATTCGCCTGCCATAACAACGATACCGTTAGATGTCAAGGCTCCGGTTCAAGTCATCATGCATCATGAATAGAACACTAACCAATCCCAATTTTTCCGAAAACCACTCGAACAAATAAGTCATCATTGGAAAATACAAGAGACCTGTTTCGTTTTCACCGCAAAGGATTAGTGACGATCGAGCACTCAATGGAAGCCATATACGTACTTCCGCCAACTGTTTCGTTTTTAAAAATGGTCGGCGTCAGTCCCCACTTTCCATCAATAAAGAATCGAATCAAGAACGACGCACCCGAATACATGACGCCTTGCGTAACGATCAATCCCCCTGCCGTCTTAACAAACGCTCCCCCGACAAGTCCCGCTACACATATTACATATCCAACAACCATCACTTTTGTTTTCGTTCGAGGGTAACGGTTCATGAGCGGCAAAAGAATAGGGGAAGACAAGTACATGATTCCATTTGAGAGCGAACCGACGAGCGCGAGTAAACTAGAAGGCTCGTCGGGGAACTCGACAGAGATGTAGTAGTTGAGAAAGACCCCATAAGAAAAAGGGAGTGACCTGGAGAGGGCCCCCAGAATGGAGATTAAGCGCCTTAGCAAATGCCGATCACATTGATTAGGATTTTCTGATAGACTCACCAGATGAAGAAGTCGAGAACCCAAGCACTTGCCAGATATGCCCACGCATGGAATCCAGCGTCCTACGCACGCAAGTGAACAACGGGTTCAACGACCGACTCGTAAAGCTCGTGCATTTCAAGAACGACGTACTACAGGATGCAAGGATGGGCCTGAGACTGTAACTTCAACTTCTCCGAGCGATGCATCTTCTGCTGATTTTACAGGAATTGGCCACGACCTGCCAGAAACGACGAAGGTAATGTTAGAAGATTACTGGCGTGTCTTCAGACAAAGCTGGAAAATTGCACTCACTTTTCCGGATCATCGTTTGGGGGAGTACTAACAGTATACTCGACTCCTTGAGGCAATGGCATGGGAGAGGGGGTGTCTCTGACTATGTCCACTACCAGGAATTATTACATATCGAGCTTTTATTGACTCGGACCTTATGCATCCCCATGGCCAACAAGAACGTTCGTGTGAGCACTGAGGGAACATGATCGATTTGGCGGACATTCAGTCGACCGGCAGTTCGAGACGGTTGGCAATTCACTTGCCCCGAGTCTGAAAAAACAAAGTTCGAAGCCAATCCTTTACAATGTGGTAGATTCCGGAAAAGTTGATATGAGTTATATTTTACGTACACGCTCAGAGCAGGTATATGTTGCTAGTACTGATAGAACAATGCCATTAATAAGAAAATATATCTACAAAAGTCTTCGTCTGTGAACGACAGATCGATAGTGTGTACTTGGCCAGGTACATAGAAAATTTGAATGAACGACAAGTGTTTGAATGTCCAGGTGTCGTAAAAAGGGAGTGGATACCGGAAAAGGAGCGGAAATCAACAAATCTGAAGATAAAATATATCGTCCAAGGAAAATGTCGCGACAAAGAAGAAGAAACAAAGAAGGTTCATGACCAAGAAAGAAAAGAGACATGACCCACTGAGTGATGCACTAGACCCTCGGAGATGATGCCTACAGAGCGAACCATAATGTAAAAATAGCGACGAAACACATCGAAACCCAAGAAGCGCTCAGCCCAGCAGCACCATTATCGTTAGAAGAATTTTTAGAACTATTGGAGCCATTGGAACTATCACTGGAGCCTGAAGAGCTTGAAGAGGAAGCAAGATTCCCGAGTCCATTGTAATGGGCTCGGATAATATTGGCTGCTTGTTCCGCAAGACCGTACGTGGGTGCGCCGAGCTACACGGGGCATAGATTAGAAGTTTAAAACCTATCGAAGAAGGATCCGAGAAAACTTACATGAGCAGTAAATGAAAACGGAAATACAGAGGCATCGACAACACGGACATTTGCTAAAGGCCGTTTCCATAAGCACACTAAAAAGAAAGTCACCAACGGCGAATAACACGCACCTAGACCATAGACTTGCAAGTTGGCATTCACCACACCACCTTGAGACTTGGGCAGCATGGCACAAGTGCTACCAGGGTGATATTCCGTGCCAACTTGACCCAATAACCAAGCCTCGATGTCTTCATCTGTGACAACATTCGATCCAGGGGAAGTTTCAGTGCCTAAGGAAACACTAAGAGGAGCTGTCGCGCCGATCATACGAGCAACTTTAATTCCCTGGCGGAAAACGGTGATGTCTAGCATCTACTGCGTGAGATTTCGAAGCAGGAAGCGATTGTGAAATGCATACCGGCAGGATGGGAAAAGTAGTTTGGATCAATTACTGGAGGGTCTAACGGAGAAGACGAGTTGATGTATAATCGTCCTTGACTGAGAGGGTGCTGTATAGCAACTCCGATGGAGATGGAGCCAGAGAACATCATGTTAATTAGCAATTCTATTTGGCCGACTTCACTCGGAAAAAGCGTGTTAGCGGTGATGTTGTAGATCGCTTTGTAGCCTTCAATGACTTCACTCGAAGAACTAGGCACAAGCGAGGACACAGATGATTCGAGGGCATCAGTCACCTGTTGGTGAAATGCAGCGGCTCCAGAATCGCCACCAAATAAGAAAGATGCATTGACGTAAGCAATGGCGGAATTGACATAGGACTCGAAATCAGGAGAAGTCTAAGGAGGAAAACGGGTAAATTTTTTTACAGCACCCGAATAAGAGGTCAACTTACAGCAGTGGAAGAGCCGGAGGCATGTATTGATCCAGCAGTATCTACTGACGACTCCCAGACAACTGTTGTACTCTACAAAGGATAGTTTTAGCGGGAAAAAGACGAGGGCGAGAAGAAGACATACCAGGTGATCCTGAAGATGCTGTCCAACGCCTGGAAGTTCAGACAAGACAGTGATGCCAACGCTTTCCAAGACATCCCTAGGACCAACGCCGCTCAGTTGCAGGATCTGAGGACTAGCGATCGTGCCAGCAGAAAGAATGACTTCTTTATTGGCTTTGACTGTATGTGTCGCCGAGTTTGCAGAGTACTCAACACCAGTCGCGGTTAGATTGTCCGAAGACCCTGACGCGAACAAAATACGCGTCACCACCGAGTTAATAAGAATATTCAAGTTGGAACGTGGGAGAAGGGGGTCGATATAGGCAGAACGAGAGTAGGATCTGGTCCAGTTTGTCGGATTGATGTATGAGTTAGCGACGAACGCGCCCCAATTCTTTCCAGACGCAGAATCAGAATTGGAAGAGATACCTGCGGCATTCAGAGCCTCGTTGAAGTCACCAATTTGGGGGAATGTACTGCAGAATGAAAATTAAAGCACTTTGCGATGACCTGAAAGGCGAAAACGTACTAGCCAGGGTATGAAACGTGAACAGGACCAGAAGATCCGCGACTGTTCGCGTTGTATTGGACACCAGCCATATCCTTGATGCTTTCGCTGGGAGCGGTGAAAGTCTCCGACTTATCCATGGCTGCAAACATCGAATCCCAGTTCCACATTGATGCCAGAGAGTTGTCGTCCGAAGCAATCATGCCAGACCATGCGTTGACCTCAATTTCGGATGGGCGGACACTATACATGCCGTTAATGGCAGAAGATCCACCGAGGACTTTGCCCCGAGGCCAAGACACACCGCGGTTGGACAGATGCGTTTGGGGTGCAGTGACATACTGCCAATCGTAAGAACTCTTGGTCAAGGAGTTGTAATACGTCGACGAGGGGATATCTGCGTACGTAAAAATCGGTGAAAATCATTAGTTGGACAGACTTTCGAGCATAAACTCACTAATACTGTCTTTCACTGCGTCTCCAGAGTCTCCGGCCTCTATCACAAGAACTGTGGTATTCGAGTCTTCGGAGAGACGCGAAGCAAGAGTCAAGCCAGCTTGTCCACCTCCTATAACAACTATTCAGAAGTAAAATAAGCGCTAAACCAGGAACAAAACAGTAGTACCACTCACTGAAATCATAAGAATCAGATACCGTGCCATCATAGGCAAACCGTTTGGACGCTGAGAATCCTATAGGATTGCAAGCAGCAAGAACGGAAAATGTGAGGACTGTCGTCAGGGACTCGACCAGCCTCATTAGCGTTTGACCGTCAAAAGCGGGGAGGAGTAGGGTGTTGAAATAATGTTGGGGAGTGTCATGTTGAACGAGTGGGTTATAAGGCAAACCTCGAGGCTAGATTCTCGCAGTAACAATCAAAATGGATCCAGAAAGACGTTCAAGGCGGGCCCACTTTCATAGACGCGGTCTAGAAAAAGCCGATCGGGACGTTACGGAATTTGAAGACCGCACCAGCCAAATATGCATAAACTATCGCAACCTCTTTTTGGAAGGCATTTTTGCACAGCCATCGAGAGTGGCTGCAACCCTCAATAGCTGCTGAGGATGTTTTATCAAAAGGTGAGCACTTACGCCTTTTTTTCTGAGGTTGAAATAGAGCCGAAATACGAGTTTGGATAGTCGATATATTGCAATACGAAAAAAAGTAGACATATACCTGTTTGGCCTGCAGTGGTGATAGTAGCTTTGTTCGCTAGTCCTTCACGGTTTGCCTCAACACTTGTATGTGCTCGGGTCCTGTCCGACAGCATCCACCAACAATATACCCGCCCCATGGATAACCTTCACTCGATGTAAGCTCTGCCAGAGTTTTTGCCCATACATCCTTTTTATTTTCTTTATCTCCATCGGCAACTTTCCACGTTTGAGTGACAGGATCGTAAACGTCTCCACCATTCGGATACACTACAAGCCACGGTTTACCGCATCCTTTTTCGGATGTTCCACGTATCTCGTTCACCGCCTTGCCCATCTCCAAGATTAGCATTGGAATGTACTCGATGCTAGTACAGTTGACCCCGAGAGCTGGTGGTGCAGTGGAGACATTCCCGCCACCGCGCTCCAAAACTGTTTTGACAACATCCCGCACACTAGTCATCGAATTGTCCTTCTGTACCTGGGGAAACTTCCCGTCCGGGAACACCATGCTGATCCACCACGGCTTGGACTCCAACCCCTCTGACGCAATCCTCTCAGTCAAGATGTCCATTGCCTTACGGATCGCTCTGATCTCTCGGAGAACGGGCACCGTCTCGAACGCAATGCAATCAACCATATTCCACAAGCGTCGTTCTTCTAGTAAGATCAATAGCCTTTGTAAATGGAAGTCTGTCAGCGCGCCGATGGCTTGTCGTTCAAGTTCACGGCCTTGGTCGTCATCCTCGAATGAATTGTAATTATTTCCAGTCGATGCGTATCCTTTAGGTCCAAAGGGCGGAGGATAAAATCCATCGAATTCCTGTGCGGGCACGAGACTAGCCCCGAATGAACCAAGGGAAAGAGCAATCCTTATGTTTCGGGACTGTCGGCCATGGGTATCATTTTCTTCGTAAAAGAGATCTCTCGCTTGTATCGCGAGCTCGATAGACTTGATAAAAATCTTTTTTGCTTCCTCGATACCGTACCCCGCCCTCTCGAAGGTAGCGTAAGAGCATTGATACCTGTGATTGTTATACATAGATAAGAATATCTCAGCAATCAACCAGGAGTAGACGTTGGCAGTAATAATAGAACGGAGAAAAGGTGTACATGAATTGAGACGCCGCGTCACAACATGAATAACATGGGACAAAGAGCAACGAAAGGCGCCGAGCACGTACGTGGATGTGAGAATGATGTCTGACCCTGCGTGTAGAAAGGCCAAGTGAGCCTGTACAATCACATCGGGTCGTTCCACGACGGCTTTTGCTGACCATAAAGGTGTGTTGGAGATGTTGAGGCCAAACGTTGATTCCAAGGTCGTTCCCTGTCATTTCAGATAATCATCAAACCGGCCAGCGCCCACCTCGAACTCCGCTAAGGACCTAATGGATCTGCAAAACGACTTACAAAGCCACCATCAAGAAGAACCTTGTTGTTCGGGAACAGAGACTGCATGCTGTACAGAGTGTTTTTCATACAACTAGTTCTGACACGGAATGAGGCTGACGGATGTGATTGATCCGATGACAACGACTCGATCTCCATATGAAATATGAAATGTTTATTTAGATAGATAATAACGCGTTCGCCGTTTACTAAGTACAGTCTACCGTCAAGACTTCTCAAAGTCTACAGGTCCGTCTAAACTACTACTAGATATGTCTGTATACTAAGAGATAAACCAGAAAATATTTTTAAACGATCGGATCCCAAAATGGAGTCTATGTAAATAATCAGAAACAAAAGATCTTGTCGGGACTACGATGTCAGTCAGAGGGAAGAGGCTACAAGAAAGGAAAAAAAGTCAATTTCTTTTGTCTTTGCTCGTTGAAAATCCTCTTAACTAGAACCATTCATCTTTCTTCTCGAGTCAGCTTCTTGCCTGTATTGTTTGGGCAAGAACGACAAGCCAATGCCATACAGCACGGGGAGAAGCTAGTAGGAATTAATTAAGATACACCCTGAGATTCCATGCGCCGCGAGAAAACTTACCACCACCCAAATATACCAGACAACGTCAACACCTTTAGGCAACGGAGACCGGCCGGTAGTAACAGGCCATTCCGTGCGATATCCAGTGCGAACTTGATATAACCCAAGAGCAATCACTAGCAATCCCAACACAGCGTGAACGTAGTTTTGAGGCGGTCTGCCTGTGTTGTGTTTAGGCTTGATGAAGTGAATGATCGCTCCTAACGCGCATTGGAAAAGATAAAGAACGAAGATAGCTACACCCCATTTCTGAAGTCGAACGACGGGATCAAGTTACGGAATAATAAGGATAAGACAACGGACGCACCTTGTGATCATCATTCAAGTGAGGAACGCCAGAACTCGAGACTGATTGTACACCGAGTGCGAAACCGGTTATAATAATTGGACCGGCTAAACAGATATGAGTTATTCTAATCATTTTGAATCACACTGGTGAGAGCAAACGTACCGACACCGAACTGAGCTATCCAGTGACCGGTGTACCATGTAGGTGTAAATGTCCTGAGATAACGCGCTAATAGGGCCCCGGCAGGGAGGAAGAAAAGGAACCCAAAGACGAGAAGCAAGGCGTGTGCGACGATGAGACGTTGATAAGGTTGTAAAGGAGGGTCGAAAGTACTGTCGCTGCCTCCGCCTCCTGAGGTGTCATTGCCGGAGGACACGGTACCAGATAGATCAAATTGCAAGGGACCAGACAACAAATGCTGTTGGAGGGAGGCATCTACCGCAGAGTCACCAGGGTTGACCGTCGAGAACGCCCATATGATATCCTGATTTGTGGACCCATCCGACTGTCACATCATGCCCGAGATAAGGAACGTTCCATGTCTATGTGTACTAATGATTGCAACTTACCGGTATCGTAAATGCAAACTGAATGGCACTGCCGCTGCCAGATGTCTAAGTTGATACATCACAATGAGACGCGTCAGAAAGGCAGGTACAACGACTTACAGAGCTAGCGCTCTCTAGAAGGGTAGCGACCCTATCGGGATTAGGAGTGACACTTGGCTCAACTTCCCCGCTCGCTTCTCTTTGGGAGAGAGTAATGCTACCATCCGAGTTGGACCACATTATCACCATAGGACTGTTCGGCATAAATTTTCCAAAGCCTATAGCCATCCAGCCCGGTGTCTGTCCCGCACTTTTGAGCGTCCCTATGTGCATTCCAGTCAGCTAAAAAGTCACTTTGAAAACGAGTCCATTCCCACAGTCAACATTAGAGCCATTCACGATGCCAGTGATGCACATGAGCTAGAAGACCATTATTGACAAAATATACGTGAAACGCGAAGAGCTCTCTTACGCTGGTACATTGTGAATCTCCAGTCTGAGAGGAGCCAGTGCCAGTAGTGACAGCAGAACTGGCACTTTGAGTCTGGGAGGATTGGGCGGAGTCATCGTCCTATCCAGCCCAGATGTTAAATGGACCAAGTAATAGAGGTAAAGAGACCCACATCGACATCGTAGTCGTCACGACCATCACGCCTCGACGCCGACGCGAATGTTGCTAGTGAAAGTAGAAAGAGCGGGAAAAAACGCATGACGACGTTACAGAACTTGCATAAAGCCACACCAGTGCTTTTATATATGAGCGCGGAATTGTTAACCTGATGCCTTAAGAAAGACAAATCCCGATCGCACAAGATCAGGGGTCGGGTTTCGTCACATGGGGATAATAATTGCGCAGCAAGGGACGGCGACAACCAACTGTTACGGTAATGTTGAGACGTTAAAATCTCTGAAAGGCGATATGGATATAAATGGGTCAACAACAAGAACAAATCGCAGATTTGTGATTGGTGCAATTGAGATAGATCGAGAACGAAAACATTTTTCCGTCTCGATTTGGAAAGTCACAACGATTTCCTATCCGAAAAGCAAAAATAGTCCTCGTTGCAAGTCAAAGCATGAACGCACAAATGTACACGTCTACTGCATCGAACCCTTCTTCCTTTTCCTACTCTTCTCCATTTGTGCAGATACTGATGAGGCCGCACCGTTTCGTCTAGCCATTAGAGATGTCTGATCTTCAGAATCCGCGTTTCTTGAAGCCGCTCCTTTGATAGAAATTTCTGTATCCTTTTCCGGTAGTGTCTTTTTCGTTGGAACTGTACCCGCGCTTAGCCGACTAAGTAAGGATGGCATAGTGGCGTCCCCAGATTTTCTGGCTTTCTTGGTAGGTCTGTCTTCTAAATTAGGATTAGGTGTCCTTGGTGTCTCCGCAGCTCTTGAGGGACCAGGTAATGAGGTCAGTGATTCGCTCGGTCCGAGAGGTCGCCGCGGAAGAGTAGCACTTGGGGGTCGAGATGGAAGCGACTTGAAATGACTGCTACTGTTGGTACTTGGCGATGACGAAGCTCTCTTGCGAATGATAGTTTGGGCCTTCGATGTTATAGACTAGTTTCAAAGAGAAAGAAAGAAAAAGGAAGTTATCGTTAGAAACAGAACATAATAAGAAATGGCCCACTGCGAACCCTGATGAGTCCCTGTATCTCTTGGCTATGAGTTTGAGACGGAGGTATAACACGTCCGAAACCCTGTATCGCGTTCAGGACCAGTGAAGGCATTTGCCAGCCATCTTCTAACAGCTATTTTCGTTGAGACATTAACATTCTCATCCGTGGCAGCGGAAGCTTCTCAGGCCACTTACCTCCAGGCTTGACCGCAGCAGGAAGAGAGACGCTTTGATAGGATGCTCTTGTGCCAAGTCGGAATTGGCTATGTACTGTCATGACATTTCGCGATCAGCGTAGATAGTAATGAAATAGAAATAGCTCTTACCTCAAAATAAGTCTGCGAAATACCAAGAATACTTCGGGCTATTGGCGAATCCTTCGGGGAAGCAGCCACAGCCTCCGCCAAGTAGTAGATTACCAAAGTCCGGTCCTCGGCTGATATCTTTTGTAGATTTGTTTTGCTGATCAACGGGTTATAGAACTTTAACAGCTCCTCCATGGAACCTATTCTTTTCATAATAAAAATTTTACTCAGTATGTCAAAGTACGGCCGCGTTTGATCTAGAACCGTAGATTTTTCATTGGTATACAAATCTGCGTCAAGAGCTGATTTAGCGCGCTTGAGAACAGCTTGGACAAACGACAGGGCACGATTCGAAGATTGGCCAAACGAGGGTAATTGGAGAAGAATATCGTTCACAATTGCCTCGACATCAGCATTGTTTGACTTCGGTATCGCCTGTCAGACATTGGAATGGTTAGAGGTTTGAAAAGAGAAGCATTTGCGACACATACACTAATGAGTCCTCCAATGAGAGTGCTTTCGCTGTCGCTGTCAGGTAATACGATTCGTTGTAGTGAGCCTTTCTTTACTTCACCCGCAAGAAAATTGATAACAAGTTTCCTCAGGCGAGTAGTATCGTCATGGACCATGGCATCTTCAGACGGTCTCAGCTGATCGCATAGAACACCTAGCGTTATTCGGGGATCCATATGTAGATGCTCGACTAGCGCTTTTTTGACTACATTGACCTCGTTTGGTTCATCTGTATATTAAAGGTCACATTTAGCATTTCGCGACGCTCTTCTTCGAAAGGTTTGACCTGATTGCAGTAATTGGACGAGAACATCAGCATTCCTCTTAATCCATCTCTTCTCCGATTTCGAAAGAAGTGCTAGTGTCCTGTATCCTTCCATTCTGACCTAGTATGATCAAAATTTTTGATCCTAGGTCTAGTGATAATATTTATAGCGCACCTGCATCACCTGGTCCTCACACAAATCGTAGACCGCATTGATGGCCTCCTCTTCCAGGTCCGGAAAATCTTGGAAGAAGTCGGGAATGCTGTTGGCTGCATAGATTTTTACCTGTGAGCTTGATGCATGCGTTGCTTCGATTAATTGGCGTAATGCATTCCGTCTCTATTCAATATAAGGATAAGCTGCTAGAGGAAAGGAAGCAAAACAGAAACCATGAGCTTGCCAATGACCCAGTTTTATCTGGACTCGTTTTCGCTCGTCGTACAATGCCTTCAAATTTGGGACCATCGTTGAGAAAAACTGCCTGCGGAAATACCGCGATGTCAAGTACCTTGCAAATCCCTTTGGTCGTTAAATCTTGTTTCCATTTCTCGCTGGAAATCCGATTGTAACGGCGAGTTGTCCTCAGGTTAACAAAGCCTTGAGGCTCAACGACGCTGACTGTGTAATGAGATCAGAAGTATTAGAGATCACGTGGTAAAACTTTAATTTTCCAAAAAGTTCTTTTGAAATTGTCAAATTGATGGGAAGATACGGCTCTCTTCTAGCTCTCTATAAGTCTGCCAGTGGATTGATGTTTAGCATTTCAACCAACCAAATGTGTCGCCACAAACCACCGCACATCAAAGCATCTGAGATCAAATATGGAACGAAGGACTTCGACGTCAGGAATAGCAAACATAATTATAAAGCTGTATCAGCCTTAACCGAATAGATTAATAAATTGGGAGCTACAAGAATCTACTTGGCAGGATATCATATCAGTACCGAAGGAATGCAATGGTATAACACTAAGGTGTGCCAAGAAAAAAACAAATCGTAAGAAAAGCGATCATGCGACGAAAAATAATATCATAGTCCAGGTCAAATTGTGGATCAAGAAATCTAAATCATGCAGCATCATCTATCCTCCTTCTATTATCCTCTGTATCTGTGACAAACAACGCCTCAAACTCTTCCGGTGTCTGTCCGATGACGCCAAACGCTTCCTGCAACGTCCTCCCCAAGTTCTTCAGCTCTATGGTAACTCCCTTCATCGTCAATGCATAAGCGAAAAACAGTAGTTGACGTGAACCCTTGACATCTCTATTTCGTACCACCTCTAGGCTCCTGATAGCATCGACCTTGTTTTTTAACATCGTTCAAGTCAGTTTAATTCCACGAGGGGAAGACTGAAGAACATTCTCAGAACGAAACAAAAACGAATATATACTTACTAGTCGCAGCCTAGCCTCTTCCGCGGGAGGTAGATAAGGCGGCAGTGGCGCCTTTAATCTGAACGCTGATGCAAGTGTCGAGAAGAACAATATGATGTTCCCCACCATCTCGCGTCTTTCCTTGCTGACCGGGATGATGAAATCTTGTCTGACATTAGTGAACCTGTAATAAATTTCCACAAGACAATTTTTAGTCCAGAAACGTAAGAAAGAGACGTAAGAGGAGAAAAACTGAATAGGATGGCGTTTTGGCCAGGCCATTAGACCATTGAAGGGAGAAGAAGACTGACCATTCTTCTTTGGTGGTGACGCACCGCATGCTATGCAACTTGTCAAGGATAGTTTGCAAGCTGGTCAAAATACCACGATAAAGTTTAACTGGGAAAGGACCCTTTAGACGTGGCTCGTGTTGGGTTTGCGCGAGTAAGCCTTGAAGTTCGATCAACTTGATTTGTAAATGTAGTTCCCTAAGAATAGAGCGGACAAACCATCAGACTTCCCTTAGGTCGGGAGAAACAATCATTCATCTACTCACATCGCCATGAACTCATGAATCGAATTGTTCAACTTGTAAAGCTGTTGCTGATGTTGCGAAATTAAGGGGGCATGTTCATCTGAGGGCGTTGCCGGTTCACTGTCATGACTGTCATGACTGTCGCGACTATCGTTGTCCTTATACTCTACCGCGAACGAGTTGTGCGCAACTAAGCGAGTATACAACCATCCCAAATTCAAACAGAATCTACAAACAACAATAGCGGTGACCAGGTCAGTCGGTCAGAAAGGCCCATAAAAAATGCAGTTTTTATATGAAAGATGATCACTCAACTCGCCAAGAGCCTTGCTGAGCTCCCGTCTCGCTTCAGCAGGCCACCAAAATCTAGAAACGACAGCTGCCCAAACGACACCAGCTGTTACCGCGATTGCACGGTGTGTGGCAATAATAGTCACAGCCAAGTCTCTTTCCCGTTTGTTGTAACTATATCATGATTGTGATTCAAAAAAAGTGTCAGAACAAATGCGATCAAACGCATCACATCCCCGTCAGCATTGTTAGCAGTTGTCAGAAGTCTTTACTACCCATCTTACTCACCAATACAAGCATGTAAGATTATAAGTCAACAGCACAAACCGAGCAGAAGATGCATACTGCGGGAAAGCCACGAGATAATAGAAACAAGGTATTGAGAAGAAAAACCCGAAGATCGCGAGAACAGGGGCGTTGTCGGGGAACAAAGTGTAGATCCCTGCAGCCACAGCCGCACCAAAGCTGTTGAGATAAGAAGGAAAATTGAACATCAGATCAAGAGTTTGACATGTAAACAAAAAATGACCCGGCGAAAGAGGAATAGTGAGAACGCGGTAACGTCAATGAACATACAGGGTTCCAAATACACGATGTAACCCAAGGAAATTGGTCTACAAACAATCGGGAATGAAGAACAGCCTCTTTAGTAAAGCTTGTGAATATGACGAAAAGGATACATCTACTCACGGCACCTATAGTCGGTGACATCACCACAAAGAACTGTAAACGTACAATAATTGCGCAGCACTTGTCAGTCAAACCTTTTCTCTCGATATACTAAGAGAAAAAAAAATACACCCACCGAGATCAACGCCCAATCTACGTTATACTCCAACACAAACGGTCTCGTCACATCAAAGAATGCCGGTGCAGCCAACAAAGCTGTAGCCATCCCAGCTTTGATAGCGTACTTGATATCCCTCTCTGACATCCTCTTCCCAACACTCCATATCAACTGCTTCGTCTTTCCAACAAACGACAACTCCCTTCTCGATGGCGTCTGAATCGTGTCCGGCGCATGGGGCTTCACTTTGGGGAACACTGGTCTAGGTCCACGTTTTTCTCGTCTCGTAACATAATTGGCTGTTGTAAAAAAGTATCAGTAACAAGAAAACAGATCGTTTCTCTGTTAAAGAGAAGAAAAAAGAAAGAAAAGCACGCACACAACTTCCTTCTCAATCCTCCTTTCCTCGAAGGCCTCCCGTTACCCGTATACTTCTTCACTCTCCAAGCACTCCACAGACCATACGTCTTCCTCCTCGTAGCATCCCACAACTTGCTCCACCACCTCCTCCAAGTCAACCTCTGCTGCTCAATAGCATATATCCTCTCCATAGCATCAACAAGCAAGACCAACTCTTCTGCAAATTCTTGAAGTGTAAAGATGAAGCTGGTCATCCAAACATCAAAAAAATATCAGCAACTCAAACGAACGAAAGAGAAGAAAGAGAAAGAAAAAAAGTCTGTCCGAAACTCACAAATACACCAAAAACACATGTTCATTATCCGGTCCACTCAAAAACCTATTATTCGTATCATGCACACTTTCCCTATACGACATCCTCGAACTCGACAACACCGTTCCGGACCTATGTCTCCTATAACTCCCACCACCACCACCGCCACCAGGAGTCGACGGCATAGTCGACGGTGCAGTCGAAATCGCACTATGCGGACGAGGCTCGTCCCGATACTGTCCAGCTCCAGCTCCTCCATGTCCAGGTCCAGATGATCCATGAGCAGAAAAAAGATGTTCTTTCAACTGTTCACTCAAATCGCTCTTCCTATAAAGCCTCAACAACGCATGGTTCGACGTGCTCTCGAACCTTCTCAACGCTTTTTGTATCCCGTCGATGAGCTGAGTGAATTCTTCCAAAGTAAACTCTGGTTTCTGTGATTTGCGTTGGGAGTCGCGGCGACGAGACCCCGGGCGATGATGATGATGGACGTCAGAGTGAGCGTGGACAAAGGCTTCGCGAAGTCGTTTGAGAGAGTGGGCGCATGTTGCCTATGTGAAGAAAGCAAAAAAAAATTACAGTTTAGTGTAGTTGCAAAGGAAAAAAAAATAAAAACATACAGCCAATGCCTTCAACGGTGGCCCCAAATCATCCACCAAATCCCCAAACATCGCAGCCGCTGTTTTCAATATCGCCGTCTCCTCATCGTCCTCCTCCGCGATGCTCACGTCCACCAGTAAACCCGTTTTCGTCGTCGCAGAATTCGGATGCGTCTGCGAAAAACGAGCGGACTGAACCGTGTCTTCGTTTCCATTAATCTTTTTACTAACATGAGCCCCTGCTCCTGCTCCTGCTCCCGCTCCTCCCTTCCCCTTCCCTTGCCCATCTCCCTTCCCTTTCCCAAAACCCATATCCACAATCCCAGCTTTCGTCAACTCATACTGCAACCTCGTCCCAGACCTCAACCCATTCAAATGTTGACCCAACCGATTCAAAGAATCCACCGCGTCCTCATACGCTCTTCTCCTCCCTTTCCCCTTCATATGATCTTCTCCAGAACCAACGTCAAGAGTCCCATACGATCCATCTTGATTCATCAACGACTCTCTCCACCTCGCTTCCCTACCCGGTAACGTCTTCCAATCAGGTCTCCTCATCCTCCCCCATAGGAACCATTCACTCTTCGCTTCCTTCAAACTCTTTTTCAAACCCGTGAAACTGCCCTGATGCGCTTCTACAGCTCTCTGTATTTTACCCTGACTGTTTCTGTGATTGCTTATCGCTCCAGGTTCCAAAAGGAACGTCTCTGTGAGCATGGAAAGAAGAGTGCTGAACGAGTCAAGGGTTTTGACCATGTTGGATTGGAGGTTTTGGGTAGCGGTGGTGGGCCAGATGAGGTAACAGACGAGATTGGAAACGATCGAGCCGGTGAGGACGATCGAGCAGACTTGGAGAAGAGTGTGAAGACCACCTTCTTTGACGAGGACGACGAAGAGAATGATAGCCATCATACTACATGCTAAATTATATTGAAAAAAGAAATATGCCATAACGAAAAAGAATTTCGATATGAGAAATCTCATCAACAAATAGAATAGAAAGAAAAAAAAGGTCTTTTTACATACCAGTGTTGAATTGAGGGTTCGCCATCCACACTTTCAACCACGCGAGCAGACTCATCGAAATGCCGACCCATACAATAGCAAATATGTCACCTACCCATTCCAACCCCGGTTTCTGTTCCAACCACCAAAAGACGGACATACAGGAGAGACAAACGGCGGATGCGTAGACCAGTCCAAACATACAGAACACGTCGGCTTCCATCATACCGCCCATAGTTTTGGCCGGGTTGAAGTATACGGCGCTGCATAACGGGGACCAATCATTCGAAGAAAGAACAAAGAGTGGGAAATCAGATTTTTCAAAGTCAATGAAAGGCACATAGAGTTGTTGTCGATGACGATACGAAGAGAGAAGACTATAGAACTTACACAGTAGCCACCATATGTCCACTCGGCAATGGCTTACCTCCGCCTTTCCCTCTGGAGACCAAATCACTGATGAAACCGGATAGATAGGGAGAGAACGTGAACAAAGACGCTATAAAGTACGCTAGAGCACACTTGAATATGTTTCGATAAAGCAATGGTACAGTCGGTAATCGTTTCGGGGAATACCATCTCAAAGGTGGTTCTGTGATCGTTGGAGCAGATGGTGGTGGTGGTGGTCCACCATAAACACTGGCAGGTGTAATGCCAGCTGTCGTCGTCGACACATCCGAATCCGAATCTCCCGAGTCAGAGGAGGAACCGGACGAATCGAAATCGGAAGAGTATGAGTAGGCGGTAGAGTTTCTGAAGAGTTCCTCCTCCACGACAGGTGACTGTACATCCACGCTAGCGTATGAGTCCTCCATGCTTTGGACGACAGACTCCCTAGGAGTCACGTCTCCAGACATGTTCTGCCCATGTTGACCTCTCCTCGTCGATCTTCTGAGCGTTGATGTCTTTGGACTCGGCAACTGCCCTTCATTCTCCATCAGTTGGCCGAAAAGTGACCACTCCCTCTCTGCTCTTGCTGGACGACCTCCTCCGGTAGCTGAAACTCGTTTACGTGAACGAGGCGACGAAGTGGGATTAGGGCTGATCATGGGGGAAGTAACGCTGCGTCCAAGTGTTGGTCTAATTCTACTGCCATCTGAGGCATCTTGATCGTTCCGAGCTAGGGATAAGGTCGAGCCAGTACTGCTGATACTTGCGTAGTTAAGGTTCGACGTGGAAAGTCGAGGTGTTATTGGTCGTCTACCCAAGCTGGACTCAAATCTCGACAGGTTTGTGTTGGTCACTGGGTAGGAAAAACCTTCTTGAAGATTCTGAGGAGTCGGTCGTTGTGTTTGGGTGGTATTTTCTGGAGAGCCATGGACAAAAGTGACCCAGGAAGGACTTTGCGCTGGGTGGTTTGGTGGGGATGGTTCTTCAGACATCTTGTCCGTGGTGTTTGGGATGAGAGAAGGTCAAGAGTGCATCTATCAAGTGCCAAGAAGAGCCAATAGGAAAGAATGTAGTGGAATATTCAATGGACACGAAGGAACCTTGAGGAATAGAAATATGACGGATGTTGTTCATTTGTTGACCTGTGTTTCGCTTGCGACATGACGCTACAAAGACGCCTCGAACGATCGGTATTCGGTCCAGTTGGCCAGTCTTCTTATTTTTACCCCAAGCATGCGGATACGCAAAAATAGCGGCATTCAAACGAAGAGTCACCAGGTCCTTGCACAATTGTCAAGGAAGAGAAGACATTGCACAAATTCCTGATGACGATTGAATTACAAGTCCCCGGACATCCGAGTTTCTTCTCTGAAGGAACTTGTAAAAGTACGGTTTCTCCGACTTTGTTCGTATGCCTCAACTGAAAGTTAAGTTGAAGAGAAAAATAACAATATATATGCCTCAGTTTGGCTAGTAGTACAAACTTGAATCTATTTTCAGAAGAAAAAGAGCAAATGAAGGCAAGGTCTCCAGAGAGAACCAATAAATAGAGAAAACGAGGAACCAAATATCACCAATACCCCCAACTGTATCCCAGAATATACACATACCAAACCAACTCTTCTCAAGAAAGTCGCCAACTCCTAGGGACCTAAACAGCCCCATCTAAAAACTAAGTAATGTCCTCTCCCCCCTTCCCAATTTAAATTTTAAAACCAACATCTGTAATGTATAACCTCCAATCTCCCAATATCGTACATCCAATCCACCCAAAACCAATTCCTAGTGTTCACTTTTAATCCTTATGCAAATGCATTACTCATTACTCATACATCTCCCTCAACCTCCACCCCAGCCTTTTCGAGCAGCTTTTTCAAGGCACCACTTTCATGTAACCTTTTTAAATCGTCCGAGCCACCTATGGACTTTCCTTGGACAATGATGTTGGGGAAAGTGGATTGGGAGGTGAGACGGGTGAGGAGGGCTTTGATTTGAGTCGCGTCGTCTGCCATGGTAAACGCGCGGCCGAATAGATGTAGATGCGATGTGCGGGGTAAGAAGAGGGAAGAGGGGAGGAAGGTGACGAAAGAGTAAGTAAATTAGAAAATGAGGTCAGGTCTTGCTCAGAAGAGTGTTACCAAAAACACAACGCACCTCGTAAATCGACTTCGATGACCATGGGTTGAGGAACCAGCTCGTATTCCTCGAGAAGTCTCTTCGCTCGTGCAGAGAATCTAGAAGATTGAGATTAGTTTCTTTGAGTCCATCAATTATACAGGAGGTAGAATGATAGTATACGCACGGACAGAAGGACTAGTAGAAAAAAGAACGAGGTTATACACACAAGTCAGAACGACCTCCATCATTTCAAAAGTCTCAAAAAAACGACAACAACACTTTACCTTGCTGAAAACCACCACCGGAAACACATCATTCAATCTCTCCATCTCTTCCTCCCAATCCATCACTTCCCCAGGCGCATACACCTCCATCCCGACGGGTTCCGTAGGATCAAAATCCCCTTTATTCACCAAAACATGTTGATGCTCCTCGTCCCCGCCCGTCACCAAATGTATCAACCCGTAGATTTCATCCACCTTTTTACTAGAAAGTTGATTATTGTTAGGTCCTTGTTGCTTGAATTTGACTAGAGAAACGATGTTGGCGCGTGAGAGGTTACTACTGGAATCTCGAAGGATTGCAGGAAGTCGCCATGAAGAAGAGTCGGAGGAGTGGAAGAAGAAGAGAATGACTAGAAAGGCGAGGACAGTGAGAAGGAGGAAACGGCGACGACGGATGGAGGTTGAAGGGGGTGGAGACATGGCGGTAGAAAGCAAGGTACGTATGCGTTATATTTATGTGTGTACGTGGTTTCCAGTGCTTATTTCGTTATTCAAATTATTTTGACCTTGATCACGAACTCCCATCAATGCCGTCGCGTCCCGTTGAGTATGTGCTATTCGATATGGATGGTAAGTCTTTTATTTTCGTCGCTCTAAATTAAATGCGACCGTATCCATCTATTCTGAACAGGTTTGATGATTGACTCTGAAAAGATCTATACCGACGTTACTAGTCAGTAAGCTCCTGATCAGATTACCCCACACGCATTCATACGCGGTGGAATCCTAGACACCATCCTCGCGCGTTACGGTAAAGAAATGACCTGGGACATGAAAGCCGGTTGTATGGGTAAACGTACGTCTCCCAACTCCCCCAAGATCCTCAAGACATCCTTTAGTCTTATTCGCTATATCACCAGCCGAACGAGCAGCAGCCGAACACCTCCTAGCCTTCTTCCCCGACATCTCGCTCACTCTCGAAACCTACCTCAAAGACCGCAACACACTTCAAGACGAATCATGGCCCACCGTACCTTTACTCCCAGGCGTCAGAAAACTTGTCTTGCATCTCAAAAAACACGGGATTCCGATCGCCGTCGCTACGGGATCGCGTCGAAGGAATTTCGAACTCAAGACGAATTCGGAGACGAGTCAACCAGAAAAGAAAGAGGTTTTCGGGGTATTTGATGGAAAGGTCGTTTGTGGAGACGATGAACAGTACGGGATGAGAGGCAAACCGAATCCAGATATTTTCTTGGTTGCGGCGAAGGAAATGTTAAGTAGAGATGTCGGGAATTTGGTAGGGATAAATGAAGATGGGTCGAAAGAGTTGACAGAAGAGCAGCTTGAGGAACGTAGAAAGGGTCTGGTGTTTGAGGACGGGTTGCCCGGGGTTCAGGCTGGGAAGAGAGCTGGGATGAACGGTACAAACATTCATTCTCAAATTTTGGGCGTGCTAACGAGTTGTCTTCAGTTGTATGGATTCCTGACCCCAATCTCCTCAATGTTGAATATACCGGGGAAGAAAAGGCTGATCAGCTTCTCAAATCCATAGAAGATTTCCGGCCAGAGGAATGGGGTCTCCCCCCGTATGATCCATAATCACGGATCGATTGGATACTTTAAATGTATGTATATCAAAAGCCATAGAGTTCTAGAGAACATGGAAGGCTTCAGTCTTGAGCAAACATTCTCCTTTGCGCCACCAATTCTATGCATATTAAATACACTTATAGATCTGTGTCTGCAACAGAAAGAATGCTGAGCTTAAACAGACAGATTCCTTTCCTCCAGATAGTTGGGAGGAGGAGGAATCTATGAACCGGACTTGTCTCACAGGTAAGGCAGTCCAAAAATTTCATACGTTGTATACATACCATCTCCCTGGCTGGGAGTCGAACCCAGCTTTCGCGCGGTCTATATGACAGGCGCGTGTACTAACCGATATACTACCAGGGAGTTACTGTTATGTGGTTGTAACAACCCTTGACATGGAAGTTGAAGTCACAGAAGGTCATAGAAAGATGCAGTGGAAAAGCATGCCCCATATCTTGACTTGAGTTCATTTAAAAACGGGCTCAGACAAAACTCCGGTCCAGATATTGGTACAAAAACAAACAGATCCAAAACAATTACAAGCGCGACGTATAAGATAGATGAGCAAAAAGAGACCAAATAACAAAGGATGTGGCTATCCTTCCATCTCGTCGTCCGTATCTGAAAGCACTTCTCGGCTTTTGCTGTAGGAAGTAATAAAAAACATGTTCAGTGATTCTATCATCCAAATCGAAAGCTCAAACAACGTACAATTGTTTTTTGCGTTGAGGACCTGTTGCCTCGACACCTTCGTCCTCTTCATCTTTGACTACCTTCTTCTTTGGACGCTGTGAAATGAGAGATGAGTGCGTGCCGAAAAGACTACGGTCATAGAAATATGTCATACCTTTCTAGCCGGTTTTTCAGTCTCCTCATCATCCGAGAAGATACCTGGTTCTTCTCCTTCACCCTGGTCACCACCAGCTTTCCTAATCTTGCCTTTCCGTTTCCTCTTGGGTGCCTCGGCCTCATCACCACTAACTACTTCCACCTTCGGTTTCCTAGACTTCTTGGGTTTCTTCTCTTTCTCATCGTCACTGTCCATTCTCGCTTCGCGCGTCCACTCGAGAGCTTGTTCCCTAGCAATCTTACGTTGTTCTGCCAGCTTTTCAGCTTCTTTACGTAGTTCCTCCGTTCTTTCGCGCTGCAGGTTTTGAGAATTAGTCAATAAATGTTTGAATGCGAGATACACACAAATCATAGACTCACCTCGATAGCTGCAAGACGATCCCTCTCTTGTTGACGTATTTGTCTTGCCTCATCAAGCCGAGCTTTCGCTTCCTCCTCATAGTCTCTCTGCCTGGACAGGTGCTCTTCGCCCCTTCGCAACATGTTGTCACCATATTTGCGTCGTTGATCCGCAATGTCGCGAGAGTAAGGCAGCAAGGTTGATTGATCTGCGGCCAATGAGGCGAAGATCCTGTTCAAAGTTGATTAGTGAAAGGAACAGGAGGACAAAGGAACGGAAGTCCTACCTTTGTGCGTGCTGAGCTTGTTCGATGACGTGATGGAGAGTCTTCAGTGTTCGTTTCTCACATGGAAGAGTAAAGAGCATTTCGGCTGATTTTTGTTGGATCATGGCAATGTTGTACAGGACAGCCTTGTCATTGGGATGTAAATGAAGAGCCTACGAAGGAGGACGTGAGACGATCAGATCTCTCAAGATAGTGCAAGCGCTTGCCTTCTGAGCGTAATTGAGTGCAGTACATATCGAAGGATAAGATTGATCCTTCATAGCTTTAGCGTAATGTGACCGACATAGGCAGAGCAGTGTCGGGACATTTTTATTGTTGTAATATCGCTCTGAGGCAGTGAGGTACTATAAGATTGTAGTGAGCAACGTTCAATTCTAAAACAATGTGGACGACTCACACTTTCAATGGCCCTTTCAAACTCATCCCTCGAGTAGTAGCAATGACCCATGTTCAAGTAAACGCTCCCGTCGCTGATCGACTCCCGTACCCTGATAAAGATATCCAACGCCTCCCGGAGATACTTCATCCTCTTTGCAGCTTCATCCGGCCCAGGTGCTGGTGGCTGACCACTGAGAGTACCCAGCGCATCTTCGGCAGTAATGATTGCCAGACCCTGTGCAGCGAAAGCACACTGAGGATCTAGTTGCAAGGCCTTCTCGTAAAACTCTGCCGAACGAGTAAAGTTGCGTTTGCGTTCTTCCATACCCTTGGAGCTAGTTTCACGGCTCTCTCGGGCTTGGTGATACATGATCCATCCAGAAGCACACAACGAGTAAACATCGTACTTGTCATGATCCTTGAGGGTGGCCCAGACGAAATCTTTGGCTATTTTAGGGAGGTTAGTTTGGATGAGAAAGTGGGTGTAGAAAGCGCGGAGGTTGAGGTTGCCGTTCTGAGATGCTAAGGCTTGCTTGAGCAGATCATGAGCGTCATTGTTCCGATTGAGGTTGGATAGCAGTTGTGCTTGTCGAATTTTGGCTGTCAGTTTGGAGGTAATGAGTAGTATTCTGAGCAGAACAAGACAATCGCATACCATCAATATATTCAGGATGCCGTGACAATAACTTGTCATAAGCATCTTGAGCCATCGCATCTTCTCCCTGATCCTCATACACTCTGGCAAGGTTATACAAGATCGATGTCGATGTGGCGTCAGAACCTTCCGATGGATCCGACATGCTAGCCGTCAGGGCTTTCTCATAGAATGACCTCGCGTCAGCAAACTTGTCCTCTAGATGATGTAAAGCCCCAAGGTTGTTCAGTAATCTTGAATCAACCTTTCCTAATGCTTCACTGATTCTCAGCGCTTCCCTGAGGGCCTTGGCGGTCTTGTCCAGATTCTCATCTTGCCACAACCTGGCTAGCTCGACATGCATTCCTACATCTTCGCCTATTGTCCGTGATGCTCTGCTCGGACCTTGGCCATTGAGTTTGGCATCGTCCAATTCAAGAGCTTTAGTGACCCGGTCGAACAGTTCACGCGCACGGATACGTTCTTGTGCGATATCAGAACCTGAGACTCCCGGTCGAGGAAAGGCGCGAAGCGAGGCAAGCATTACTGTTGCCTCAGTAGATTTTTGAGGGTTAGGGGATTGGATTAACGTGTCAAGAGTGTGGATGGCACCGGCCATCTCGTCTGAAACAAGGTGTTTTAAAAAAGTCTAAATCAAATTTTGACACGGCCTACCATTAACCATTCGCATTTGAGCAAGCCCAATGGCAGCAAGTACATGCTTGGGCTGTCCTTCTGCGGCACTCTGGAAGTGACGCACAGCAAGGGAATTGTTATTCTCTGAATGACAAATACGACCGGCTCTGACATATCCTTCAGTGAGAAGAGTCAAGGTATCGGCAAATTGTATCGTTCGCTCGGCCAGCTTGAGCGCCTAACAGAGAATATCAGTATGCCAACCGACGAGACAAGAACGGTCCTCACTCTCTTGCTGTTGCCTTTCTGAATGAAAATCTCACAGAGTGCATTAGCTGCCGACGCATTCCGGTTGTTTGCGTTAAACGCCCGCTCGAGATATTTGGAACCAGTGAAGAGTAGTCGCGTTCTTTCTTCTTCAGTTTGACGTTCATCTTTGCTAGCATTGATTGCCTCCAATCCAAGTAACAACTGAGCCGACCATTCTGACGGGTTCTGCGTACATGTTCAGTTTATATGAGGACTTACCAAGACAGAATCGACTTACAAGCTCTAGGCTACGTTGCCATGCCATTTTAGCCTTGTCCTTCTTATCTAAAGCCCATAAACAAAGACCGATACCTATCCGAGGATCAGGCTGACAGTTGGGATTGTACCGTAAAACCAGTTGGAAGATCTGAAGGGCTTGAGCATATTGTCGGCGTGCATAGAGAATCCTGGCCTGGTAGGTCCCTGTTCTCAGAGGAGGATTTGATAATAGAGGTAGCAACTGACCTTTCCAAGTAAAGCGATGACATTAGTCGGTTTCTCGCTGAGGACCGTTTGAAAAGACTGCATTGCATCGTCTAATTCTCGTGTCGCAAGCTGCTGAATACCTGCACAGAGTTATGAGACTTCCTGCCAATACCAGTGTTGGGCAAATTACGCGCCTCTGGTTAAAAATGCCAATTCTACACTGCGCACTTGCTCTCCGGTCTCATTTGCGGTTTTCTCGCCTGTGTTAAGCTGATGTGCGGCTTCCCTGTAATATTCGTCTTTAGTCCGCTCATGAAGTATATCCTCACCTGTAGTGTAAATTCAGTATACAGAGAAAACATGGTCATTGAAGTAACTGACGAGCGTTTTGCAAGACAAGTTTTGGTGCTTTCCTTGCATGAGCTATCTGAATATTCGCTAGCATGGAATACACAGGCGGAAGAGAAGCAGTGCTGTCATTCATTCTGAAGCCTTCAGACCAGTTTAGTCCTTCGTCTAAAAACAATTTGGAAACACGCACATTCAATTGCAGTATTTGCAATCTTAGCAGCGGCCTCAAGATAACCTCTCCTCCAATATTCGCCGGCAAGCTTTGTCCAAACCCAAACTCTACACTGCCCTTCTCGCAACACGTCCAGCACATCATTAGGATTGGGGTCTATTTGGTCGAGGTCTATTGAGATGACTTCCTGGCCTCCAAGTTCAATTTCGAAATTGCGTCCTGTTGATTGAGATTCGTCATCCATCGCAACAGGAGTTTAAAGGCTCATAAAATCCAAAGACGCGTATCAACTGTGGTTGAGCCTCTTTGAGGGCGCTGAGAGCAATGTCGCCGGACTTGCAAGTTGACGGTTGTGACAAAACTTGTTCCTCGGTCACAGCCACCGGTCCAAGTCCTTCTACATTTCCTTTTCTTAAAGATGTCCTATTTCCTTCCCCATCTTCCCTCTGGATGGCACGTTGACGAAGCCATCAAGTCCGAAGAAGATCGGGTTGTCGTTATTCGATTCGGTCATGACTGGGACAGTCAATGCATGACTATGGATGAAACTCTTTACTCGGTCGCTGAAAAGGTCCAGAACTTCGCTGTCATCTACCTCTGTGATATTACAGAAGTGCCCGACTTCAACAAGGTGCGTAGACATTGCATGCAGGTTCCAAGCCATGTCGGCTTACCGCAGTGGTTCTGACCAGATGTACGAGTTATACGATCCTTGCACAGTTATGTTCTTTTATCGGTGCGTTCAGCTATCGTCTCTTTCTCAGTGCGTCGTAAATCTCATGGTCTGCAGTAATAAACATATCATGATCGATTTGGGAACCGGTAACAACAATAAAATGTCAGTAGGCTATGATTACTTCCGTATGTTGGTATTGACGATAACTTTGCAACTTGCAGAAACTGGGCCATGGATAATAAACAAGAGGTCTGTCATCCATCTATCCGAGAACGTACAAACTCAATAACGTTGTCATTGTGACAGCTAATCGACATAATAGAGACAGTTTATCGTGGAGCTTCGAAGGGTCGTGGTTTGGTGGTTTCGCCCAAAGGTATATCACTTTTTCTGCTATGTCCCTCCCAAACTGATGATCTTTGCAAAGACTACTCTACTCGTTACAGGTATTAGTCCTTTTCCGGCTACTCTAGGACTACAATCATTTGTACACTCCTTGTCCCTTCAATGTAATTCTATCTTGGTACAATTAACCATTGGTACAATTAACCATTGGTACAATTAACCATTTTGTCACTTTGCAAGACGATGACATATTCAACTCTGTCCTTTTATGTGATCAAGCCGCTGCAGAACTTTGGGTATTTTACTAATTCTTTTCCTCTGTAATATCGAGTTGTTGAATAACTCAACCTCGAAAATGGAGATCTCCCGATGCTGCATTTGTGGTATTTCTTTTGTTTCAAGCCAGCATTCCTACAGGATGTGGAATACAATCATACCTAATGAACTCCGAATCAGGATACCCAGAACTGATTTCAAGACTTAGGATTGGGTTGCTTCGCACATCTCTGGCGATTTTCGCGACACGAGGATACCACAATATCCCTCACGACTCTTGACATGGTCATTTAGCCTGATGAACTACACTGTCGACTCGTTCTAAACAAATACTCTACATTTATGGAGCTCCACCCCATGTTACATGGATAAAACATCAAGTTCTCGTCGTTGGGCGCACTAACGGACTATGATACGACACTCATAATCCTCTCTCGTGTTATTCTCACTTTCTCAGCCACCGGTGCCGTCTCTGCCGTCCAGACGAATGTTCGCCTGCACCCAGTGCACTCCATCGGGAGCCGATTGTGAAGACGTTGTCTGCACTGCCAATGGAGGTGACTGTGATTAGAGGCTTACGAATATTCCTACTGATGTCTTTCCTGGATGCTCTTGCTCCAACTCGCCCCTTTCTCTATGTACTGACGAATGGTTGACGGGAAAAGGGCGAGTGTATACAGTCAACACCCGCGGAATGTCTTGTTCATTCACCATCAATGGCCATGGGGATGGCTCATTGCGATGGATTGTTCGGAGCGTCGGGTCAGTGTGATTTTCGAACGCACACTGACCAGTGAGCAGGGACTGGCTACATACATGAGATGCTATGTAGTTATCTGAAATGGATAAGTTTATGTATCCTATGTATCCTATTCCAAATCACTTCTTTGCTCTCCCAGACTAAGTGTCAGCTCCACGCTTTCTTAATCATATTTCTATCTTTTCATCTGCACGGGTTAAGTCACTCTGCTCGGTTTCATACTGTCAAACGGGTGAAGGATCGTACATCACAATGAATTAAAAAGTCACCAAACAACAGATCCTGTCTTAGATCCTATGTTCACTGATTAGTACCCGTTCAATCTTCCAAATCTCATTAGCAGCGTTAAGATAAGTACATAAGAGTAGAAGCCACCAGAACATTTAGCACTGGCCGCCAGCGACATCTACATCCGCCAAACCCGCGATCTCGTCATTTGTATACAGCCTAATCCGTTCCTGAGGGATACCCTCGAATGCTGCATTAAACCTCTCGTCTGTGTTGTCTGCGCCATCAACAACGTGAATCCAAATACAACGAACGAAGTCGCCACCAAAGGTATTGAATCTGTTCGATCAACCAAAACTTTAACATAAGCACTCAAAGAGGTATAAGTGAAATTTACTTACACTTTTGCATAAACTTCAGGATCCTTTTCTGTTGAGTCACCAACAGCAAGGAAACTCTTCTTGGGGTACATTTGTTGGATTCTTGTGATCTGGTTGACTTTGTAATCCAGAGTTGCATTTCCGTCGGCAGCTACTGCATCGATCAAAGTAGCGGGGTTGAGAAGAGTGATGTTTCTCAAAAAGATAGGACCAGTAGAAGCAGAGAACTGAGTGTCGATAAAGTCACGAAGGAAAGGATAGAGTTGATAAGGTGATCCTGACACATAAATGAACTGAGGCGAGTTCAGGGATTGAGCGAGAGACGCATAGACTTCGGGCATGCCAGTGACGGGAGTGGGATCATCGAATAGAGTCGTCTGAATGAGCTTGACTTTGTCAAGAACATTCGAAATCTTCACAGTGTCGTCAATATCTTTACGGGTTACAAAAAAAAGCATGTCAGAACAAACGGGATAATGAACATTTTTTAAGGAAACACGACGGTCCCGCACCAGAAATTACTCCAAATCCGTCTGGTCCAGATGGGAAAATTTTTGCAGACGAAAAGTCATCATCCTCCACTGTCAAAGATGCTTGAGCAGCGCCATTGACAGCTTGATTCGCGCAAGTCCCTAACGACACATAAGTCGTCGTCAACCCTAAATCGCCTAAGGATGTCTTTGAAAGTTCCGGCGTTTCACTACACCCATCGACGTTAACCGTCGCGGTCATCCCAGGAATTCCGACAGCACCGAACAGCTTTAACCTGTCAAGCGCGGTCTGGATATCCTCCCCTGCATCGATGCCAATTGCGCTGAGCGCGTCGGAAAGAGTCCCAGTGACCCCACTGAGATTAAGCTGTTTAAGGAACACGAATGCTTCAACGCTTGCAATAGATTGACTCGGATCGGAAGGGTCTTGGAAACTGGGCGAGTCAAAAATGAGGACGTCGTTGAGGAAGTTGACCGGGATCCGTTTCGAGATCGAAGTGGGCAAAGGACTGGCAAAAGTGAGAGTAGGCAGAAGGGAAAGGAAGACGGGTAGGGCTGCGCCTGCGAGCTTCATTATTGCAGAAGGGATATCCTAAAAGGAATGACTGGGGTCGACTCGTATACGACGTTAAACAATCACGATTAAGAGAACTTATATGACGGTGAGAGCACAAGGTTAGCTAACTCGAAATGACCAATAATAAATTGTTAGCCACCACTTTGAACCGGAACACGGAATTTGCTGCTTCGGTGAAAAAGAAAAGGAAAGAGATAAATAAATCTAAAAAAGTCGACCTGCAACGAAGAAGAACGAAGGCGCGCGAACGAAAAATGTATGTATCCTCCGCACTGCCAGGGATTTATAGGGAGTGGTTTGACATTCATATGCATTTTAGTCTCCATCATATGGGCGTGGTCTGGTAAAAGGAGATCCCACGTGAAAAGTCGGGGTCCTAAATTATTACAACTGGGATCAGATGGGATTGCCCCGAGATCACTCTCATTCATACAGTCTAATGATTGATGTATCACAGATACTCGAGGCTTCAGACTGTTTATATTGTGGAACAAGGAAAAATGAAGATCCGTCGTGCCAAGGTCGCAACGATATTCATTACTGTAAAACAAAAGCTGTGATTCCGGTTTGGAATGGAGGTGAACTCGATGGTCTGCAGCACTGCCAATGAATTCTTCAGGCCGAGCACAAAAAGACTGGATTTCACAATTTTAGGACCTCTGCGTAGGTAATTGCGGTGACCTGCCTCTTTTTATTGGCGGCTCTTGAAACGAATGACGGAATATAGAAGGTGTGAGGTGACCCACTGCATGGATCACTTGAACCCGAGTTATCAAATCTATTGGAAAGCTCTGCTAGTAGAGGGAATCGAAAGTGAGTAACGTCAGCACTTCATATTTTATACACCAAACTCCTCGAATGTAAAAATCTCGCAACCACCAGAATTATTGCACCACCTAGTATCATCAGTCCCGTGAACAAGATTAGCGAGGTATACCCAGGGTCTTGGCGATTCTGGACGAACGCCCCAGCAGTAGGCGTACCGGCAAGAGATGCAACGGCCGCGAAGAAATACACACAGCCTAATCGATCCATGTGAGTGAAGATGACATTGTGATTGATGGTTTCGTGTCGATCCGACTCACCTAATCGACCACCAAATCGTTCAGTAGGGGATATCGCACCAATGTAGGCAGGGAGTAGGGCAAGGAGCACACCTAAAGGAAGAAGAAAGAAGATGGACCAAATATATATATATTGAGAAAAGTAGAACGCTTGACATACCAGAGAATACTCCATACAGAGCACTAAATATCGTCAAAGGAATGGCACCATGAGATGGAAGCCATAATGCGAGTACAAGTATCCCCGAAAGGAGGGTTGCGGGAATCATAACGTTGAGTCTTTATCGCCGTCTTCGTGAGACTACAGGCAGTAGCAGGTAAGCAGATGCACATACGCTCCATATTGAACCGCCAATAAGCTAGGTAATATCCTTGCAACACCCGCAGCGTTCATAATCGCAACAATGTACTTTGAAATCGCAGAAGTAACATGTCGATAGTTCGCATATGCTTCGATGTAAAAGTATGGAACGAACTGGGCGTAAAATAAACTGACATGATCAGCGTCAGCAAAGACATAAAAAGCAGAAATCTTTAGAGACTCGTTCACATAAACGTCGCAACACAAGCTAAGCAAAACGCCGGGTCTCTAAACCCACTAAGGTCCACGAGACCTTCTCTCCAATTCTGTCCGGGTTTCGATCGGAATCTTGTTTTGACAGTCGCGCACGATACAATCAGGCAGCCAAGATTGATAAACGCTATGACTCGGACTGCCCAAGGGAACCCGACCGTTGGAATCAGTCTTTGTAGTACGATGGGATAGATAACACCACCGAGAGAGCTTCCCGAAACCATTACGCCGATAGCGAATGGTCGTCTCCTGTGAAACCAATGACCAGCAGCGGCGACCACTGGCGTAAATCTGAACCATGGGAAAGCGGTAAATTGTACCGAGGCCTCTTGCGGCGTACAGAGGAGAAAGATTTAGAGACTACTCACATCAATGTGACCCCAAAACCGAATAGCAGACCATGAGTGAGAAAAAACTGATATGTTTCATTAGCTTGACAGAGAGACACCAGCATAAGTGAAACCACGGTGATTAGAGAACCCAGTGGCAAGAGAATCTATGTAAACAGTACGGTCCGATGAATGTTCCATCAATTGGCGTATTATGATCCATATATCTTCGGAAGACTGACATTAGGTCCGTACAAATCGAAGATCCTCCCTATGACCGGAGAGGAGCCATAGAGAAAAAATAGTTGCAGCGCTCCAATGAGCGATATTGTCGAGGACGACGAGTTGGGGAGGAGCACGGTCGCATAGTAGTCGTGAAAAACGCCCTGAAATTTATGACGATTTCGAGTACGCGTTAGCTCGGTCAAGAAGTAACTGATCAAGGAAGTGGGATACCAACATAAGAGTTAATGATACCCCATGTTGAGAAGAGAGCTAGAAAAGATCCAAAGATCACTAGCCAAGCCTGCAGTCCGCCTTCAGGATATTCTGCGGCATCCGTTCCACCCTCGCTATCTTGATGCTTCACTGATGAAGTTTCGCTCTTCTTTTCTTCATCATTCGCAGGTATCGGGAGAGGGTCTAAGGTAGCCATAACTTGGTGCAGACAATCGCGTGTAGTGAAGTACTTTGCAAAGACGTAAATTGCACTTCATTTATATTGGTTGGGCTTCGGACAAGGAGATCACTCGTTTGAGATTCGGAAAAGACACGGTATTGCATCGAGAGGGTGGCAAATAGAGTCATACTATGATTGCGATCTATAAGCCTGCTTCTATCGGACAAATCAGGGCTGAAGAGGGAAATTCAGATTGCCGGCGTTCCTTAGCACAGCAGAGAGGAAGAATTTTGATTACAGAGGGCCACGGAAAAAACACGCAAGATGGTGAATGAACTCCGTGCAATGAATGGTAAGCAAATTTCTGACCTTTTGGATCAGGGCATCCGTTGTTTAGTTAAGCAAAAATGACGCAAAGATTGCATGAAGTAGATTTACCGGTTTGCGTGTTGAACGGAGGTAAACATGCTTCCTAAAGACGCCGGGAACAATCTTCCACAGAAGAAAAGTCGAGAATACTCACCTGTTTTTTGATATGTTCAGTTGTCACTTACAATATTACTCTGAACTTTCCTACTGGACAGTCAAAACTAGAGAAGGGTAGTACCATTCACAGCTGGCCTGGTCTGTGGTCACATCAGTAAATGAAGGCCGTGAGTTCATGTATCTAAACGCTTTAGCAGATCTGCGTGTTTTGAATCCAGATAGCTTAGAAGAACATGTACAGGTAGCAGAGGAATCGGAGACAGTTGAGGATAGCAGAAATGGATGTGAATTAGTTCCATGATATTTTATTGCTATTCGTTCTAAGAGTATTACTTACATATAGATTGATATAGACTGGAATGCAGGAATGAGTTGGACAACGGTTTTCGAGACGATGGATCATGGATGGCAGCAAGGTTAATGGTGGCTGTGCGCTTAGACTATGGGCCTGGCGTGGACCACCAGTAACTCAAGGTCGTGATTCGTATGGAGCCGACACTGCTCGAAAACTAGATACCGATGCTATCATCGGATGGTTCGTTAGCTCTGCGTCTGAGTTTCAAGCGTCAAGATATCTTTTAGTCAGACGCTGAGGCAAAACGCAAGTTTAAGCTTCAAGATCTTAACCCAACTTGTGTCAAAGGATTGTGACAACTCCGAAATTTCTATTTCATTCTGGGTACCAGAGAGCAGCATCAGAAGGTTGTCATTGGAGAAAACATACCACTAAATTGTTCGAGTATAACCCGGTATTCATGTAGTTCGTAGTGGACGAGAGAAGTAAGTCTAAACCCTGTGATGGCAAACAAGGCCAAATCACTCTACTTCCACTCGTCATGTTGGTAACTCGAGCAGCGAGCTCGCTGGTCCGACAACGGGCAATAGCCCCTGCAATTCAACACAGAAGTGCATCCACAACCTCGCACGATGACCACCATGATCACCACCACCACGAGGACACCACCGTCTACCCACAAGAACGTACGCACCTATTCCTCGTTTTTTCGAATATAACCTTCACATATGTAATCCAACCTACCGTTCCCTCTTTTCCCCTTCTTCCTCGATATACAGGTTTCTTCAGTCCTTTCTGGGGGCGAATGCTCATTATAGCTGCTCTTGGAGGTGCTGCCATCAAGTACGCGCCTGAACGAGGCGACGATGCTTTTTTCACGCGTTGGATCCAGATGTACACCACTTCATCGGAACAATGGATAGACATGAACGCTCAACACGCGGCACAGAGTAAGGAGGTTGCAGAGAGGACTGTCTTGTTTGCGTCGGCGTCGAGACCTCCAGTTCATAGGTTCAGGTTCCCTCAGTGAGTTTTCGTTCGGTCGTCATAAGTGATGTTTGTGGATCGTGCGTTATTGATATCTTGGGTTTCTTTTATTTCCCGCTTTTCTTTTGTCCCTTTCCAAATTTCCTGCTCGCCTGTACAGGAATATGGCTGGGGGTTCTCCTTTCATCAACTCTGTCGGCTCGGATGTAGATATGAGCGATGTTGTTGCAAAGAAAGATTAGATATATAGGTTTAATAGACCAATCTAGAACAACTTCATCTTGGGCTATAAGACATTAAGCACGTCATAGGGCATAACGCTGGCTACTGCTACAATTACCGAAATATTCGACGAACATGTTATTAACTTGGCTTTCATTACAACCTCCGGCACAGCAGAGCATTCATTGAAACAGGTCGATACACTCTCAAGGAACCTTTAAAGAAATTATGGGATCAAACAGGTACCCCTCCGGCTGACGAACTGGTGAGATGCGCAATGATGTTGTTCATGAATGGCCTTGGATGGTTTTATCTCAGATACTAGGGTCTTATGAACGAAGTCATCTCTTGAGTCTGTAGTTTCCGTCGTCCGCTTCGGTCGACTGCCACGATTCAATGTGTACCGTTCCGACCAAGAGACCGACTTATAGTGTATGGTCAGAGAATATTGTCTGTCCTTGAGCAATGCTGTAGGACTTGGGAGTAGATGTAGCAAGGCTACCATGAACCATCTGAATAGCTGAGCTATGAATGGATGCAATTTAGTCCATTTTAGACGCTTTGAGTCTTGTGCTAGTGCTTACGACATGGACGCGCTTTGGAACGCGGTATCTGCATGGTTTCAACGTTCAACATTTCAACGGACGCGCTTCTTAGATTGAAAGTAAACCACGAACACGCACAGGTACTTGTACACCAGACTTTGAGGTCCGACAGGGGTCTGTTTGAGGTTAGGAACGCGTTGGATGATAGATCACCAAAATGGATGCGGATGTGAAAATATAAAGTGCATCACGTGGCAACATTTGTTGAAACTTGACCCTAACGTTTATTGCCCTGTCGTCGCCGTCGTCGTCGTCGCTGTCCACAGCGTCCAGTATCCCTTGAGGACGACAATATGCGTACCATACCCCCCTTATCCCCCCTCTTGCTACTATCGCTTTCAAATGTGGCCCGGGCATCCTTACCGTTGGTCGACTTTGATCGCATGGGAACAGTCGGTCTTGCAGGAGCTTTCGCAGGTCTTGATCTCTTTCAAAATAATTCCTTTACTTTCAATCCGGAAACTTCTACCCTCCTTTCTCGCTCGACCAGCGGCTCTTTAACGGTCCTCGCTTCCACCAATACGGGCGGTCGTATCGCCGCAGGTTGCAGTCTTGATGATACTTTTTACTTCGCCGGCTCATTCTCCTCCATTGGCTCCACTTCTGCGTCCAACGTAGCCTCGTATTCATCATCGGGATCCTTCTCTGCTCTCGGCTCTAATGGTCCCAATGGCGAGATCGACTCAATTTTCTGCGACACGAAGGGCCGCAAAGTTTGGGTGGGAGGAAAATTTTCGTTACCTGGATCATCTGTAGCAGTATGGGATCCTGAGGCCAATTCTTGGTCGCGGGCACCCTTCACTGGCGTTGCGGGTGCTCAGAACCGCGTCCTGTCTATCACCTCTAATTCTTCGGCTTCCAGTCTTTTTTTCGCTGGATCGTTTGTCACATCATTCGGAGGTACAGTGCTTAACGGCACTAACAATCCCAAAGTTCCCTTTTCCGCCGGTGCAACACCGTTTTCCTCCTCACTGGTACCAGTACCGTTGGGTGATGCTGAAGTTGAGGGTCAGCCTTCAACAAGCGACTCACAGTTCAGCAACATCAAGAACATCTTGTGTCCTGCTGGAAACGACGGTCCAGGAAACTCTTGGTTTGGAGGCGATGGAAGTACTGCTGTTGTCACTGTTCGGAAGTTTAGTTTCTTGTCTGCAAGCGGCATTCGTTTAGGAAACACTTTTTTGAGTAACCATGGGACCACTGGTTTTAGGTGCGTCTACAATCACTCACTCAGATTAGTTATAAATTCTTATGTTCATTTAGTGTAACCACCCTTCCTGACAATACTGTCCGTCAACTCACCTACCTTGACCCTACCACGAATCAAAACGTCACTTGCACTGATCCCTGTCCGCTCCTTACCGACTCTACCATTCCTTACCAAGACTTCTTATTCGATCAATCTCTTGAAATCACCGGTGTTCAAATCGCACTATCTCAGTTTACTGGAAATGCCCCTGGTCTTCATCTGTTACAGTTGCTTTCTTCAGGAGCATTTGCCTCTGCGGTAAATAACTCAAATGGACAGTCTTGCTTTGCACCAAACCCTTCCAATGTTACCTTGACTGGTTCATGGACCGAAACGCAAGCCAACACCAACATTTCTGGAACGATTCAATCTATTCTCGTTGCTGATGTTGCTGTAGGTACTCCCGCTTCCCAAAGTCCTAGTGTCAGGTGGCAACCCTACGTATCGGCTGCTGGAAATTATGAAGTTCGTATGTTGATTCCTGGCTGTGCAAACAATTGTGGGGCTCGTACTTCGGTAGGAGTGGAAGTTTTCCCTGGCGGCTCGCTCGACCCAACTACGTCAACTGTCGATCAGAACAGAGCGGAAGATGCCTCTGTCGTGATTTACAGCGGACCTATCCTCCCTTCATCCCCCGATTTCGTCATGATCGTCATGACCGTCACCATGACTCTGGCAGACAACCCTACTGGCAACGGTGAAAATGGACAATATGAAATCGTTGCTGACAGGATTGAGTTAGCCCTTTTATCGGCCAATGTCTCTTCTGATGCCAGTGGCAGCTCGGGGACTGGTACAGCGTCTGTATCTGGCAATGCCGCCTTTGGGTTCTTAGAGTGGCCTTTGGCAGCCGATGGTGGAGTTGATGCGACCAAGGGCTTGTCGAATTCCTCCCAGACGAGCCTGGACACGGCAGGGATTGACATATTTGCGGGGTTAGGAGGTTCTTCTAGTATCTCCTCTTCTTCGCCTGTCATCGCCAGTGTCGCTCATCACTCATCTGGAGCCATTTTCCTTGGTGGAAACTTTACGTTGTCCTCTGGAGATGCATCTGGTTCATCGAACGTCGTCGTCTTTAAGAACGGCGCTCTTTCGTCGTTGGCGAACAACGGGTTGAACGGAGGCGTTACGTCACTCGTAATTGATGGTGACCGTGTGTTTGTGGGAGGCTCGTTCCAGGACACCACTTCTGCGTCAACCAATGGTCAATTGAAGAACATCGCTTTGTATAATATTGGGAACAATCAGTGGAGTGCTTTGGGAGGTGGTGTAGATGGTCGTGTCACTAGCCTTAGTGTATCCGATGGTCAAGTGCAAGTTGTTGGAAACTTCAGCAGAGTGTTTACATCCTCTTCCGACTCTTCCGGACTTGATGCTCCTGGATTCGCGACATGGGATATCAATAACTCCCGTTGGGTGAATACTGGAGGGTTCTTGGTTGGAAGTATGTCGATGGTGACAAATGGAAGCGATTCGACGCAGTTTTTGGCTGGAAACGTCGTTTCGTCCAGGAGTTTTGGAGCAAGCGGGATGGTCATGCTGAAGAACAGTGACAGTGATATCCCAGATGTGACCCCACTTAGCTTCCAACTTGAGGGAACTTCATCTTCGTCTTCATCTTCCGGCAATAGCCGTAGAAGGATTCACATCCCTCGAGCATCGTCTTGGATGTCCCATGTCAGACTTTCGCATTTGTTCTCGAAGCGACAGTCTTCCAGTGGCTCTTCTCCCTCCGCTCTTCCTGATCCCCTTCCCGCTCCGGCGCCTGCTGTTTTGGCTGGTGCATTCTGGACCAATTCCTCGTCATCCAAAGAAGTCGCCATCATTGGTGGTAACTTCTCCTTCGTTCCCAGTGGATCGTCTTCCCAAGCTTCAGGTGTCGCTCTCTACGATCAGGATGATACGACTCTCACTGCGTTGCAAGGCTCTCAGATCAACGGAACTGTTCGTACCCTTCTTGTAGATGGTAACTCTCTTTACATTGGTGGAGAGTTCACCGTGACTGGCACAAGTGTGAATGGATTTGCGATTTACGATCTCCAGAATCAGCAATGGAGCATCGATGGTCTCCAGGCGTTACAAGACAGCTCTGGATCTCCCGTCGTTGTCAGGTCTATCACCAAGTCAAGTGACCAAGCGAACGTTGTCTATGTTGCTGGGTCTTTCGCCCAGGCTGGACAGTTGGCATGCCAGGCTATTTGTTCACTGAACACTCAGAATATGCAATGGAATCAACTTGGGAATGGGATCAAGGGAGAGGTTGCCTCCGTCGCTTATGGTGGAAACAATCAAGAGTTCTTGTACGCTTCGGGATCGATCCAGACGTCCGGTGGAACGGCAGCCAATGTTATGCAATTTATGTTTAGCAATGCATCTTGGAATGCAGTAGGATCTGGCTCGGATATTCCTGGGCCTGTGACAGCTTTGGAAGTGAATAATGCGAACACGAATAGTATTTTTGCTGCTGGAAGGTGAGTTGTTGCGTGAAGCAATTTCGTCCTTTTTGCGAGTGCTGATAATTTTGTTTTGCACACAGGACGACCGATGGTTCTGCGTTCTTGACCTTCTTCAATGGAGCAAACTGGACAACGCTAGCTTCGTCCTCGGGAGATACAGTCGTTTCCCAGTTGACTATGGTCCCTCTCCAAAATACTCACGAGGGTAACAACGTCGTCGAGTCTGATCGTATGCTCATGGTGTCTGGTAATCTGGATGATTCCCAGTTCGGAAATGCTTCGTCTGCATTGTTTGATGGACAGACGTTTATTCCTTACGTCGTCTCCTCGTCGTCATCTGGGTCTTCCGGATCTGTCTCATCTTTGTTCCGCTCCTTCCAGACCTTCAGTTTCGCTCAGCGCCGTACGTCTCTTTTTCCTTTGTGCTATATTTCTCTTGTAGGATAGTTGCTAATCCTCTTCTTCTATTGACAGATTTCCTAGCTACCGGTGTCGTCATTCTTATTTCGATTGCCATCGCTGCAGGAGTTGTCTTCCTCCTTGCTCTGATTGGCATCTTATGGACTCTCTTCTCGCGACGAGACCGCAAAGACAAACTCAATCAAGTGGACGGTCAGGAGGATGACGATGACTCTATCCGCCACCGACCTTCTTCCCTCCTTGAGCATGTCAATGCTGCTACCCGCTCTACTATCATGGCTGGTGGTATTGGTGCAGGTGTCGGCGCTGCCACCGCTTACAGCGATCAAGAAGAAAAAATGGGTGGAGAGGAGCATCATGATGTCCATGAAGATCCTTATGGACCTGATGCATCCAACTACCTGAGGGCAGAAACGCCTAGTGATGCGTTTGCAGGAGGGTTGGGAACTGAGGAAGCAAGTAGGCCGGCGCGTGCGAGATTCTCGTTTGACGGTGCTGGGGAGGGTGAGTTGCCGCTGTCTGCTGGTGCAGAGGTGGAAGTTTTGGATGACAGAGACCAATCGTAAGTTTGCTTTTTTGGACTTTTTTCTTGGACCTTAATTCGTGGCTAACCATGGTCTTTCTTGTAGATGGTGGTATGCAAGAGATGTCAGGACCGGGCAGGAAGGAGTGGTTCCCTCGGCTTATTTGTATTAGATATATTTTCTTTATCTTTTTTCGCGAGACTCGTTTTTCTTTTTTGGTTACGTCCCCCTTCCGTTCATTTCAATTTTGACTTATTTTGTTTGGCACGCAATTTGTTTCTCCTGTTTTCCATTGTTCTCCTTAATTATCCACGTTACGATTTCACACATACATGCAGCTCCCTTTCACTAGTTCTGTATACCCCTTTACTGGTGTGTTGCTGTTGGCGAACTTCTATAGTCGTTACATTATGCAGGGCTCTTAATATATCATGACTTAGGACGCAGAGTACAGAGTTTGTGTATAGCAAGTACAAGGACAGATACAGATCTTACTATGGAGTAGATCATGATCACTACTAGACGAAGTTCATGAGTTGGACAACGATGTGTAATGAAGAATAGTGGCTTGCTTACCTGCAACAGAGGATCCCTGAAATGCTTTTGGTGGTTGTGTCGGAATGCCACCTTTGTCTTGAAATGCTCTCTTCTCTGTTGATCTCTAAATTCTCTCACATGTCTCCCAGCCTCTTTAGCTTCACCCGCGTTCCTGGCCTTCACAACGTCATACCCACTTCCATAAGAACCAAAGCCACCTTTCCGAGGTACCAACGCCGAGTTCTTTTCCGTAAGGAGTTGACGGACAAGTGCTGCACCAGAGTTTGGGTCCTCGTTCTTATTGCCACGAGACCCATGTAACGGATGGAAAGATTGGGCATAGTATCGACGCATGGCGCGATGACCAATGCGTGCACCGGAGGGTAAGACGAGTTCGTAAGGTGAGTCGCCGTAAGTGATTTGGTTATCCGATAGTTCATCGGACTCGGTGTCTGAGTCTTCGGGTTCTGAAGCGGATTCGTCTACGATCTCATCGACATCAGAGTTGTCTTCATCGCCACTGACGTCTTCCCATCCTCCGTCTTCCTCTGCCTTTCCTTCTTCACCTTCGGCTTTCTTCGTCTTCTTCGATGAGCGTTTGGATTTTTTGCTGCGGCGAACGAGAGCGTTCGGGTAAGATGAAGAGAAGTCGTAATAATCCGAAATCTCCAATTTGTCCTCCTGGGCGTCATATGCGATCTTGCAATGACTCTTATCCAACATATGTTTCCTGACAGCATCCAACGTACGGAACTCTCGTCCTTTGGCATTGCAGTAGATACAGACGTTACCGACGGCGATCTTTTCACCGAGGTATTGGATTAATCCGGGGAGATCGACGAGGTAATCGGCATCTGGGATGAAGAAGGAATGGGCGGAGGACATGTGTTCTAGGTTTAATGATAAAGAGTCGGAATTCACGGGACAGAATAGGCAATGGGAAGAAGATAATGCGGAACGGGATGCAGCGATTTTCGCATCGATGGTTTCTTCAACCTCTTCTTGGGAAGCATCGACATCAACGTTGAGTGATATAGGAGTGGTTTCGGGTAAGGATGGTAAATTGGATTCCGGAGCGGCGTCGAGAGCAGGAAGGTTTGCTGCTGATTCAGCGAGTGCAATGTTCTCCTCTGCTTCTACGTCGGCTTTTTCTAATTGTTGAGCTAGTTTGAGAGATGCCTTCACTTCGTTTTCCTTGTGCTTTTTGGAGTTGACATGTGAACGGTATGCATTTTCTGTAGAGTAAGTTTTGCTATGGAGAATGAATTTGAGGAGATATGAGAAATACTTTTCAAAAAATGAACGGAGTGTATGCAACTCACTTGCATACTTCGCAAGTCGATCCTTTCAGCGAAGACATTACAGCAGTTTCCGTGCGTCTTTCAATTACTTTCTCATTGAATACTGCTGCACTGACAGGTGGAAGTCCGGCCACACGACGTTTCATATTATACCTGTGGTGGTCCGAACGGTAATGGAGGCCTAGAGAACAGATAGATTTAGGGATCGTAGATGTAAAACATTAGAGACACATACGCTGCTCCTCTGCGGAAAAGAACGCAATCGAGCATGATATACAAGTAAAGAGAGAGGGCTGTTGTTGTTGTTGTTGTTGCTGGTCCATTGTAGATGGTAGGAGTGGAAGGAAAAGTCAGTTAGTAAGGATTTCGGCTTAGCAATTTGACTCAAAGTGATCCCGCAATCGTGATGCGTGGGAAATTTTCCGAGTTGCCCTCAAGCAACGCGTCGCGTCGCGAGTTTATAACTTGTCTTTCTCCCTATTCATCATCCATCATGTCGTCTCCTCCTAGACTCGATTTTCCCTCCTCAGACAACGATGTTGATATGAGTAACGGCACTCAAGAACAACAGACGATGCCCGACGCGCCGCCACGAGATCCTCTTTTTCTCGCCGGTACCCCCTCCACATCTGCAGGCACTCCAGCGCGTTTGAGGGGACAGGCTCCAGCAACTAGCTCTCCTCTACGTGGAATTACTGCTAGAAGGGCCGTAGGTCTCGATACCCCGAAGAGAACACCTCTTTTCGATCGTGCGTCTCGTCCTTTTCCAAGACCTGATTTCGTGCCTTCGATACTGACACCATTCTTGTAGCTGGAAGCTCGTCTCCGATAGCATTTCCTAGCTCTTCCCCAGCAAAAACACCATCAAGACGCGTCAATTTCACTTCTGACCCTCCTGAAGCTCACACGGACTCGGAGCCGCTACATTTTCCTTCGTGCGTGCTATCTTTTAATTACTTATTCATTTACTCAAAACATCTTCAGGAGCCCTGGTACTATCACAACTCCTAAGAACCGTCGCGGAGACATCCACTCCTCGTTGGTATTCACCCCTAGGGCCGCCCGACGCACACCCCGCGCATCAGATGCTCTCGGCTCTGATGGAGCTCACCTCGATATACCGGCTTCTTCTGCACCAGTTCTTTCTGCTGCCGCCGCCCCCACAGATGAACCAGACGAACAACGTGCTATCTGGGGTACTATGGTGAACCTGAACGAAACCATGACTCTATTCCACGAATTTTTGAGCGGCTTCAAACCAAAATACCGACTGGCTCACCACAGAGCAGAAGGTCGTCCTACGCGTGCTCTACTCGACCCAGAGGAGGGCGAGATACTCGTGTATGAAACTTACATGCGACGTATGCGTCAGACCGGTGAAACTAATCTCAACCTCGACATTGTCAACTTACTCGCATATCCTCCATCCAAAAAGTTGTACCAGTATGTCATCAAGTACCCACAGGAACTGATCCCTGCCATGGATACTGTTCTCAAGGAGTTTATGCTTGAGATTGCTGAAAGAGACAGGGAAGAAGGCATAGACGGTATGGACGGTGCTGCAGGATATGAAGAAATTGGAGAAATTATGAGCAAAGTGTACAAAGTTCGACCATTTGGTCTGAATCCGATCAACATGCGAGAGCTTAACCCTTCAGGTTCGTGTTATTACTTCTCAGTCACTTCGAAAGCTAAAGTTTGCTTTTAGACACTGAAAAACTAGTCTGCATCAAAGGTCTTGTCATTCGTGCTACTCCAGTCATCCCTGACATGAAAGTCGCCTTTTTCCGTTGCTTGACCTGTAACCACACTGTACAAGTCGAGATTGAACGAGGCAAAATCGAGGAACCCTCTCGTTGCCCACGGGACGTCTGTGCAACTGTCGGTACTATGTCCTTGGTCCACAACCGTTGTGACTTTGCGGACAGACAAGTTATTCGTGTTCAAGAAACTCCAGATGCTGTTCCAGACGGTCAGACTCCTCATACGGTGTCATTGAGCGTCTATGATGAGCTGGTGGACGTAGCTAAACCTGGTGATAGAATGATTGTCACGGGCATCTTTAGAAGTCTTCCTGTCCGCGTTAACCCCCGTCAGAGGACAATGAAGAGTTTGTTCAAAACTTATCTTGATGTCGTTCATGTCAGGCTGGGAACGGATGGTCATCTTGGGTTTGACCGGACGACGCGTAGTTCCTCCGACCGTGTTGGTGGTGTCGGTGATGGAGAAGAGGATCGAGACAAGGAAAATGGTACACTGAGGGCCGAGCTGGAAGAAAAGCTTCGGAACCTGAGTCAGAAGCCAGATGTTTATGAGCTGTTGGCGAGGTCTTTGGCACCCTCTATCTGGGAAATGGACGACGTTAAGAAAGGGATCCTGTTGCAGTTATTCGGAGGAACGAACAAGAGTATCTCGAGGGGTGGAGGTGGAGGTGGTCCCAGATACCGGGGAGATATTAACGTTTTACTCGTGGGTGATCCTGGTACGAGTAAATCTCAGATTTTGCAGGTGGGTTTTGGTGTCAATTAGGTGCCCAACTACTACTGATCACTCTTTGTCACTTATAGTACGTTCATAAGATTGCTCCTCGTGGAGTGTACACGTCTGGAAAAGGTTCCTCTGCTGTCGGTTTGACTGCGTATGTCACTCGTGACCCGGACTCGAAGCAACTAGTTTTGGAGAGGTCTGTCCTTATTCTTTTTGACTAGTCTTATTTTATTTCTGACTTGTTAAAACACTCCTAGTGGTGCTCTTGTCCTGAGTGATGGCGGTGTCTGCTGTATAGATGAATTCGACAAAATGTCAGACGCTACTCGTAGTGTTCTTCATGAAGTGATGGTGAGTTTTTTTTCGCTCTTCCTCTTTCGCTCTAGTCTGCCATGCTCATGTATGATTCACTGTCCTTTCAGGAACAACAAACTGTTTCCGTTGCTAAAGCTGGCATTATCACCACCCTTAATGCGCGAACATCCATCCTTGCTGCGGCCAACCCCGTTGGGTCAAAATACGATGTGGATATGCCTATCACGAGAAATATAGACCTTCCGCCTACGCTCATCTCGCGTTTCGATTTGCTCTACCTCGTCCTGGATCAAGTGGACGAATCCCTTGATCGTAAATTGGCTCAACATTTAGTCGGATTGTATCTAGAAGACACGCCCACAAATGAGGGGAGGGATATCTTGGTGAGTATCTGGATATTAGCAATCATGACGATTACTGATCTACCATTTTTGAATTCCTACAGCCCGTAAAAGAGCTCTCTGCTTATATAGATTTCGCTCGTTCAAGAATCCACCCCGTTATCACCGAAAACGCTGGCGAAGAGCTCGTTCGTTCCTACGTTGAGATGCGCAACATGGGCGACGACCCTCGTGCAGGTGAAAAACGTATCACGGCTACCACTCGTCAACTCGAGAGCATGATTCGTCTTTCAGAGGGACACGCTCGCATGCGTTTCTCGGATTACGTAGAGTTGGAAGACGTGAGAGAAGCTGTTAGGCTTATGCGCGAGGCGATCAAGACAAGCGCGATGGATCCTAGGACGGGTAAGATTGATATGGGCCTGTTGAATACGGGTACGGGTCAGGGTCAGCTCAGGTTGAGAGAGGATATGAGGAAGGAGTTGATGAATATTTTGAACGGGGCCGAGGGGTTACGAGGGGTCAAATGGACGGATGCGGTGAAGAGATTAGCGGAGCAGAGTAGTATTAGGGTTGATCAAGCAGAGTTCCAGGAGGTTATTAAGGGATTGGAGAATGAGGGTATAGTGAAAGTTGTTGGGGAAAGAGATAGGAGGACGATTCGTAGGATAGAGGGCTAAGTTTTGAAGAACGTTTTGTGTTTGGTCGTTTTGTTCTGTTTCTGTCTCTGATGTTGTAATGCGCTACTGGACTGCATGTCTATCTTTGTCTATCCCGTTTGTATAAATATTTGTTGTCTTTGGTTTTTCTTCGCTCAGTTGCAGCTGAACGAGCTTAAAAGTACTTGTCTGATTCAAAAAGATGTTGGACTGAACGGGAGTGATTGTTTGTTACCGTGACCTGTGACCTTCCAAAACTTTTATGAACCGCGACGCGACTCAGACGCGTTCGACTAACTCTACTAACTACAAAAGCAATGTCAACCTCAATCAATCTAGACGATCCAAACCAGGTAATTATCTGAACAATTCATTAGTAAATATCTTCCTGAACTTTCTAGTCTGTCTTTTTCATTCCATGTGCAGAATCTGGTAGGCTAAGCACGATCAACAGAATTCGAATTTCACGTTAATCTCTGGACTTAGACGATGAAGAGCAACAAATCCAGGAAGAAGAAGTTTCCGAGCTTCTGTACGGAGATCTTCCGAATGGTGATGAGATACGATGGGAAGCCTATCGTGCTGCTTGGACGAAATGCCTGGACCGCGTTCAGGTGCGTTTTTGGAGCGTCTCCTCAAGTCGGTTTTGCTTTTCTAATACGATACATGACAGGCCTTATCTCATGCCTTATATGCTCCTGTTGTCGCTCAAGTGGTGAACCAAATTAATAACGCATATGATGAAACTCTCTTAGGTCTTCCTCGCGAAGAGTTACCATTTATTGCTGTATCAAGTGCGTCGTGGCTCTTTTTGTGGTTGCATTTACTTTTTTCTGACGAGTAATCTTTCCAGATACTTCCTCCAACACCTCGTTTCTTGCTGCTATCGTGACCAAATTAGGTCGACAAGAAACGCCATCCTATATTACTCATCTGCATCCTTCAGAATGCCCTAACATCACTACTGCCATGCGTACTCTCGTCAATGGTTTCATAACTCAGTCAACAGGGCAAAGTGCCTATTATTATGCTTTCAGGTCGTTCTTGGCTGACCATGTTCTCTCTTAGAATATGCCAGTTCTGCTCGCTCACTGGCGCCTTATGACATTCGGGTCCTAGAGGCTTGGTACGCAACGGTTGAGAACGCTGGGGGTAAGTCCTTTCACTTTTTAAACATTGTGTTTCAATGGAGTCCCTCAACGACGCTTATCACAAAAACAGATGCAAAACGAAACTTGGTCCTTATTATACACGATTTCGAACAAATCGACCCAAACGTCATGCAAGATATCATCTACATCTGTAGGTGTGTACTTCCAACACTTACGCTTTTTAAACAAAAATCCTCATGCTTCTACATCTCAGTCTTTACATACCAAAGTTACCCTTAGTTTTTTGCGTCTCGTTATCCTCTCCAGAAATGCCCTCGTACCTTCACTTAGCTTATACTCGTTCAACGCTGACTCTATTACGCCTGCATCGGTTTACTGTACCCTCTGGGTCTCGTTTGTTGGAGGAAGTTTTCATGAAGGTCGAAACCCAGAACTGCCGATGGAAAATTGAAACTAACTCGCTTTTTTAACAGACCTTTGTCGACCTAGAGTACGAACCCCCACTCGTGCTCGGCCCTGCCGAGTTAGAGTTCCTCCTGGATTACTGCACACGGTACAATTGCTCTGTTGATGTAATCCTCAATATACTACAGGTGAAAAATACAACACATAAAGCATATTTCTCCTTACTGATCCCTCGTTATCAGCTTGCCCATCTCAAACACTTCATGAACCACATCCCTAGCCTCCTCTTCCTCTCTACTCCCGCGTCGTCCATCCTCAAAGAGCCTCCTTCCTTCTCCTTCCTCGAAACCATTATGGCGCGCCTGCACACACCAGGCGATGAGGACAACGTCACACCATCGCGAGCGGAAGAGGAAGTCGAAGTAAAAGACTGGGAAATCACCAACATCTCTTCGTTCACCAAGACCGTCGACTCTGCACGCTTAGATTTCTATCGCCATTGTCAAAAGATGCGGTTTGGATTCAAAATTTTGAGGACGATCGACGGCTTCTTGGTAGCGAGGGGCTATAAGGGTCTAGATTGGGAGAGGATCCATGGGCCCGGAATAGCTAGGATATTTGTGGAGTTTTTAAAAGGTGGATTGACACGGGAAGTGAAGGGTATTCGGCTGATTATCAGGTGCCTCTCTTTTTCATTATTCCGTTTGTTAATTCTCAGCTGACTCTTTTGCCAAGTAAACTGCGCCAGGAGGAGCTTGAAGATTTCCTAGACGAATTAGGCCATTTGTTTGACGAGCTTCCTCAGTCGTTAGCGGACTCTGAGAGAGGAGCCAAAGATGAATTTGAAAGATTTGTCAAAGATTACAACGATTTTAAAATTGGTGAAGGGAGCCAAGTTGATGAGAACGAATCGCAGAACACGAAGCAGCTTGCAGGGAAGGTTAGCTTATGGGCATCAAATTATATCAGGTCCGAGTTCTTGTCGGCTCGTCCTCTTGAAGGTTTACTGATTCTGTATCGCAGCAAGCTTGCCGACATTGTAGAAACAACATGTTTTCTATGGGATGTATGGTACACTGGAATGACGCCGTTCCCGTCAGAGGTAAGTCAAGTCTAAATCTATCACCAGACGGGAGCAGAAAGAGATGAATTGAAACCGACTGATTCGTTTTGGCAGATACTCAATCCTTCCGTTAGAGCTTCCATTATTTCTGGATTACTTAATCCTAAAGAATTTCGTCAACCACTTTCACCCCCTGTCTTTGCTAACCCCGAGGACTTCCTTTTCGGCGGGAAGACCGAGACTACGAAAAGAGACGATAATAACAAAGACGAAGGGGCTGACGAAGGATTATGGGAAATGCCAGACACGAGCATTTTGTTCCACCGATACCTTGAAAGTGGCAAGATGATCAACGTTTATGATTGGTACCAATCATTTCACGATGTGTTGGAGATACAGAGAAAGAAAATTAAAAGGCAAGAACGGGAACGAGAGAAGAACAAGACAGTCGCGGGTCAAAGTTCTTCATCAAAGAAGAACGGAACGCCGTCCCCAAAGAAGAGGGGCAGACCGCCACTTACGGATAAAGGAAAAGGAAAGGATAAACGGGATGTCGAAGAGCTTGTGGAGGCCAGTGCTACCAGGGGTAGAAGTAAAGGAAAGGGGAAAGCCAGAGAGAATCAAGCGTCCGACGGTGAGAAGTCCGAGCACTCGGAAGAGAAATGGAATTTAGAGGTGCAGGCGAGATTCATGCGTGCGTTGCATGAACTTGATTATCTCGGTTTTATTAAACACACTGGGAGGAAACCAGATCATGTGTTGAGAACGGCGTTCGATGTTACGGAGTAGCTCTAGGTTTACTCGAACATCTGTATACAACGAACTTTCCCTCGAACATGAATCGTTTTCAATGCGCGGGATACTTTGATACTTTTGATAGATTTAATGACTTGGTCCGAAGAGGTATTTGCTGGCGGACCTTGAAAATTTGCCGGTCTCGCCCAAACATACCGCCAAAGCCGGGGAAATAACCTTCTGGTCATGTTCCCGGCTGCACTCAGTTGGTCTTATCATGAAGCCTTGTATGCTATACTTAAGTACCGAATCCCTTAAAATTCCCTTCAATCCCCCTTGCGACTCGTGTCTACCATGGGAAACGTCCTCGCTCCTTACAAACGAGAAACCTGCACACTGGATCTAGGAGATTTGGGTAGTATCAAAGGCCTTCTGCTCTCCCGTGCAGAAACAAACGAGCCCCTCGTCAAACGCTTTTTGAATGTTCCCTACATGCTCCCACCCACAGGCGCCTACCGTTGGAGAAGGCCTAGGCCACTTCCCACTTCATTCACCTACAACTCCTCGGATGGCACCCCTCGCGACTGCACCGAGTTCGGACCCTTGTTTCCCCAGCCACGCTACACTCAAGTAGGCGTTCACAGCGAAAAGCAGTATTCTGAAGATTCCCTCACCCTCAATATCTGGACACCGCCTGGAGAGCCTCCCGCAGAAGGATGGCCAGTCATGCTTTGGTTCCATGGTGGCTGGCTCCAAGTTGGCGATCCCTCTATCGACCCTGATATGGATCCAACTGAGCTCATCTCAAAGTCGGGAGGAAATCTCCAATGCGTGTTTATCGCCGCTGCATACCGACTTTCTGTCTTTGGGTTCATGGCCTCGCACGAACTCGCGGAAGAAGCGAAAGCCACCGGGGAGATGGCTGTAGGAAACTACGGCCTATGGGATCAATACACCGCGTTGGAATGGGTCTACGACAATGTTCATTATTTTGGAGGGAACAAGGACGAGATAATACTGTCGGGACGTAGCGCCGGAGCATACAGCACACATGCAATCGCAGCACACGATCTTCTCATGAACAAGGAAAAGGAATGTAAATATAAGAGACTCGTAATGTGAGCTTTTCTCGTACTCTTTTCTTCATGTTCTACATTCGTATTCAACACTTTCCCAAATTTTAGGTATTCGAACGCCATTCCTGCCAACCCCAAGACTATTTCAGAAGTCCAGCCCCAATTTGAGGAACTGCTCAATGCATGTTCAATACCACTTTCCCTCTCAGGCCCAGAAAAACTCGCCGCGCTTCGTTCAATACCTGCTCTAGATCTCATTGACAAAATCATGACTCTGGTATCACATACGTTTCGTCCTATCAGGGATGGCGTATTCTTTCCTCATGATATGTTCGAAAGGTTCCACCGAGGAGAATTCGCAGCGGAGTTCAAAAGGCGGGGAATGAAAGTATTGATTGGAGAGACGAGGGACGAGGTCGGTCTGAATCATTCTCTGTGATAGAAATGATGTTGATCTTTTTCAATTGCATGGTCGGTTCCACTGACAGGAAACACTCTATCGCCAAACAAACCCACCGACGGATCTTGACTCGCTCTACGAGCAAGTCGGCAACTACTACTCTCCTGCAGTGACCAAGGTAGTGATAGACGCGTACTACAACCGCAAAATCAAAGACCGCAGTGCGCATCCAGATCCAGACCAATTTATTGATCCTTGGAAAAAGGTCTATGGTGACATCAGTGAGTAATTACACGCAGTCATTTCTTTTTTTACTTTCGATAGTTCTAATATATCCATACTCGTTGGTTCCCTCCCACTTCGATTTTTCTTTGTGCAGTCTCGGACGGTCAAGTTCGCGCTCCTACGCGACTCCTCGTCCGTCAGCTCGCGTCTGCCGGTGTGCCTCTCTCCTCAGTTCATCGCTATCTAATCAACTTCCGACCTTCTTTTCTCGACGTCCGTGCACCTTCCACTTTCGGCGTCTCTCACGCGTTCGACAAACCTATATGGAACTTTTCCGTGTTCCACGGCCCCACACCCGAAGAAGAAAAGTCGATGAGGTTGTGGATCGATGGTTTGAGGAGATACATTTGGGACGAAGAGATGGAGTGGGGGACAAAGGCGTGGGATGAGGTGAGGATGATTGGACCTCGAGGTGAGATTGAGGTCGTGAAGGACGAAAAATGGGACTATCTGATTGTGGTAGGAGATGAGATGAGTCGAGTTGAATGAGATTGTCATTGTATCGAAGGGACTTTTGTACGTGACGAAGTTGGTTTTATGTATGATCATTCAAATACCTGTCTACTGCTAGATACTTATTGGATATTGTCGAGGCGTCGTTACTCTGTCCACGCAGCTTTTGTCAGTACCTCAGAGGTTTAGTTCTGAGATAAGTAAATAAGTATCGATCGTTATCGATTATTCCCGCTACTCGTTTACGAGTAGAGTTACCTTGCTCGCAAGGTCTCTTCCGTGTCAAAATCATGTGATCCGGTGTTTTTTCAAATAAATGTAAACAAAGGGTCCCACGGGCCGCAGGCTGACCCAAAGGTAGGTACGGACACAAGTTCTGCATAGTGCGCGGTTGATGAGGAATGGTAAACATTGTAATTGGCTGGAGTGACCATAGTGCGAGCAAGGTCTCTGACGATGTAGTCGGCCCTTTGCCTAGTCTAAGGGTTTGTTCAAAAGTAAATGTAAAAACGTGATTTATCACGTTCTCGGCACGTGATTATTTGTAAGCCTCTATCGGTCAGTTACTACTGTGACTCAGTCTTTTACCTGTTCTCTGAGTCTTAGCCCACTTTCGACCTAGCTCCTCACGCCTGAAGAACTTGACTTTAGCATTGCAAGTATGCCGGGGAGGTCTGGCTCCCGCGCCGACTTTGGGTTGCTCCTTCTCTTCACCAACATGTCTGGCTGGTCCGCTTATTTTGGAGGACTTTGTATTGTATAGACCTTTTCTGGCACAATGGAACTTACGGAAGACTCGCCGAAGAGGCGATATCCTTTCATTTTCAATTCCTTCATCAGAACCAGTTGAACCATGATACTAGAAATCAGGACACCTCAAGAATTGATGCTATCGCGCGTGGAGGATGAGGTGGTTGAGCCGAAGTGGGATAAGTCGACCATTCCGGCTACAGATATGAAGGCTAGCGGGAACATTAATACGCCTTGGGAGGAGGTGAGCAAATGCTTTATATCTCTTCGGATTTCTTTGGTCAAGCCTTCAATGTCATATCTCCCCTCGTTTACGATGCTGCACGAAGTATCTGGGAGTCAAAACCTCGTGTTCATTGGACATGTTTTGCTTGATCTGGATAGTCCATAGCAGCACGATGTTCTGTCATCAGGAAATTTCTTCCAGGAGGTTAATCTCGCACACGTCCTACACATTTATTCCTCGTTTCTTGTCATTTTGACAGACCGTCCCGCCTTCTGGTCCTCACTGGTCGATATCTGATTTGAGGATAAGTACTGATGCGTAATTTCAGCTTTCGCCCACTCCACCTCCTTCATTTGCGGCGACGAAGACCAAGGGCTCATTCTCAGAGACGTCCTTTGGCAACCTCCGACGTAGTCAATCAACTCCCAGTCTAAGCCGGTCTTCACTTTCCACGAATCATCACGCAAATCTCAAGGCTTACCAGCTATATCCCGAAGAAATTCCGCCGAAGTTTCGAAAGGCGAAATTTATTTCCAACACATCTGAACGCTCTAAATTTCGCGTAGGCATAGACAAACATGTCATCAAGCTCGAGTTCCCTTTCATTCGGCGTCGGATTCCCCCTCTTCCCAAAAAATACCTCTCCCTCTCGGGCCGCGAAAGGAAGGCCTCAATGCAAGGCTCTATTAGCCAACCGCAATCTCCCACATTTCAGGACGATAACATATTGTTGCGAACCAATATCGGGCAGATGGAAGGCACGGCGGACCTCAAGACCGAGCAGGTGGAAGGTGTGGACTTCAGAGTACTATCGTCCCACACTCCCAGCAGGAGTACATCGCCTAACAGCGTTCCCGACTCTGCTCTTCTACGGCCACCAAAAGCTGCACCCCAATTGAAGTCCCTCACTCTTAAAATCTTTCAAGATGATGAGCCTTGGCACGTAGTGTCTTTAGGTGCTCAGGTCACTGTTGCCAGCTTGATAGAGAAACTGGGCGCGAAGCTTCTGGCTAAGAATGAGAAGATTCATAAACTTTACCTTGTGGAGAAAGGCAAAGGTGGGTCCTTTTTTTCTTTCCCTGTTTTGTATGGTGCTCTAATGAGAATGCCAGAGCGAATGCTTACTCCTTCCGAACGACCTGTTGAGATTGTTAGGAGGAGGCTAGACATGGCGGGTTATGACATGAAGGACGGAATCCAACTCCTAGGTCCCGATGGCCTATCCTTCTTGCTCAAATTTGTCTACAAGAGTCAATTGTTGGGTCCTACGGTATGCTACGATTTAATCGAAGGAGTGTTCGTTCAGTAATGATTTTTCCAGGATACGCCGTTAGATATTGACAACTTCGAGCGAGTCGATCTCAGTGGACGAAGCCTACGCACTATTCCTATTGTCCTTCACAAACATTCCGACCAAATAGTCTCTCTATATCTCTCTGGAAATCCCATGCTCGATATCCCTCTAGATTTCATACAATCATGTACGACTCTAAGGGACCTCCGACTGTCTAATATGGCGATGAAGAGAGTACCTCGAAGCGTCCAGTCTTGCACGACATTAAATCGTCTGGATGTCTCGTCCAATCGTATAAACGATTTGGAGGAGGTATATTTAGAAAAAATACCAGGCTTGAAGACCCTTCTACTACAGAACAACCGTTTGCAGAAACTCCCTTGGCACTTCCCCCGACTCAGATCCCTTGTATCTCTGAATCTGTCTAGTAACAAGTTTGAGACTATCCCCGTCGTCGTCTGCGAATTGGAGAATCTTCGTGACCTCGATGTCTCCTTTAACCTCTTGTACGAGTTACCTCGAGACATTGGCAGATTGGAGAATTTGGAGCATCTTATCATGGTCGGCAACCAGGTAATGAAACTGCCTGATGAATGCAGTAATCTGGTCAACCTTCGACGTCTTGACTGTCGACGGAATTTCATCAAGGACTTGACTGTGATAACTATGCTTCCCAAATTGGAGAAGTTGAGTGCGGACCACAACTCTCTGCATGAACTCGTTCTGTCATTAGGTCCGAATCTTTCGGTTATCGACGCCTCCAACAATGAAATCACCCGCCTTTCGTTTGTCCCTGGACCTGTCGGTCGTGCTCCTTACTCCTTGATCTCCCTCGACATCTCTCACGCGAAGCTTTCCACGCTGGACGACATGACTATAGCCCAACTGTCATCTTTAAGGGCATTGAGACTCGACCACAATGCGTTCAAGTTTCTACCTGAGTCCATCGGGACACTGAAATGGCTCGAAACCCTCTCATGCTCTTACAACAACATCGAGAGTCTACCCGCTGCGATAGGAAAGCTCCAGAAGCTAGAAGTCCTCGAAATTCATAACAACAGCTTAACGGAACTCCCCATCACGCTATGGAATTGCGACTCGCTTCGAAAGATCAACGCGACCTCCAATCTCATCGCTACGTGGCAACATCCTCCACTTCCTGGTCCACCTGTGCCGTCTAGCTCAGGAGATCCGCTCTCACCCATAATATGCACTCGACAATTTGCCGAACGCAAGACATCTGCTGCATCTCAAATGAGTAACGGTAGCACCCATCCTTGCCTTCCTCCTCTGGCCCACTCGTTAGAGAGACTGTATCTTGGAGAGAATTTCATTACCCACGACCTTCTCCCGAACCTTATGTTGCTCAAGGAATTGAGAGTTCTCAATCTTTCATTCAACGATATACAGGAACTTCCGTCTCGCTTTTTCGGGAGCTACAATAGGTTAGAAGAGTTGTACCTCAGTGGCAACAAGTTGATGACGATTCCGACCGAGGACTTGCCCAGGCTTAAGCATTTGGCAACACTGTTCCTCAATGGTAATAAGCTGCAAACATTGCCGCAGGAACTGGGGAAGGTACAGTCATTGTCGGTGCTCGATGTAGGAAGCAACCTCCTCAAATACAACATTAACAATTGGGAGTTTGATTGGAACTGGTGAGTCGTTATGTTCTGTAGTTGATGCGTTCTCAAATACTGATATTCGTGTAGGAATTTCAACAAGAATTTGAGGTATCTGAATCTCTCTGGAAACAAGAAACTTCAGATCAAGTCCGACGTCAACGTTTCTGGTGGACGCAGACACAGTCGAAGTTTATCTCTAACCCATCAGGCCCTTTCTGGTTTCACTGAACTCGCGCAATTGAGAGTTTTGGGTCTCATAGATGTCACTATCACAACAGGCTCCAGCGTCGAGATACCCGACGAAACCGAAGACAGGCGTGTACGGTCGTCCGAGTCGACCGTTTTGGGTATGGCGTACGGTATCGCCGATACTCTGGGCAAGAACACCTATCTCAACATGCTTGACCTGGTTTACGCATTCCCTGATCGTCCTGGAGAAGCTGTCTTCGCTCTGTTTGGACGTTCCGTTCCTTGGAAGACTCTCCCTGCCCGCGCAAGTGGAAACCGTATCCCCAAATACCTCCGTGATAATTTCATTCAGGTCTTCCTGAAACAGCTCCAAGATCCCGAGCTGAAGGGAAGCGCAGCTGACGCTCTTCGGCGGTCCTTCCTCAAGATCAACTATGATTTGCACAATTTTCTTTTCAGTCGAAGGCAGGCCAGGACAGAAACGCTAGTGTCTCGAGGTGGAGCGTCTGGGATAGTGTTGTACTTCTCTGGGAAAAAGATGTTTGTTGCTAATGCTGGCGATGCATTGGCTGTAGTTTCCAGGGGCCGTCTTGCGCGTCCGGTCTCGCTGAAGCACGACCCGTATGATGATTCAGAACTGCTTCGAATTAGAACTGCTGAAGGCTGGATATCACCTGCTGGGCTTGTCAACGATGAAGCAGATGTGTCAAGGTCGTTTGGTTTCTTTCATCTCCCTTATGTTATCAATGCTAGACCGTACGTCGTCGAGTGGGACTTGACAGAGTTGGACGAGTTTGTGATTGTAGGGACTCCTAGTCTCTGGCAGTATGTCTCTTACCAGACAGCTGTCGATATCGCCCGCAACGAAGACGATCCGATGATTGCCGCTCAGAAATTGAGAGATTTTGCTCTGAGCTATGGAGCTGAAGGAACTACGATGATCATGGTGATAGCCGTTGCCGACTTGTTCAGAAAAGATGAACCTCGTACACCGAAAATGTCTTTGGTTGACACTACACATATCTTCAAGGCGCTTCCCAAACATCCGAAAGACGACATCACGGATCGCGTTGTTCAACGTCTACAAGGCCCAGTCCCCGCACCGATCGGTCATCTCGCTCTTGTTTTCACCGATATCCGAAACTCTACGCATTTGTGGGATGTCAATCGAGGCATGAACACCGCTTGGCGTTTACACAACAACTTGCTACGGAGGTTATTGCTATTCTGTGGTGGATACGAAGTGAAAACCGGAGGTGACGCCTTCATGGTCACCTTCCCGACAACGTTGGCTGCAGTCTGGTGGTGCTTATCTGTACAAACGGAGTTGTTGAACGAGGATTGGCCGTTGGAGCTAGTGGAATGTGAGGATGCAAAGCCTATCTTTCATCCTCATGATAAGCATGTCATCGCCAAGGGTCTATCTATTCGCATGGGTATTCACTGTGGTTCACCTCTGTGCGAGCGTGATCCTGTGAACCATAGGATGGATTACTTTGGACCTATGGTCAACCGTGCTGCCCGAATTAGTGGACATGCTAACGGAGGGCAGATTATGTGTAGCGCAGATGTCATGCGCGAGATTCGTGCTAAGGTGCTAAATGACGGACGCCCGACACCTTATTCTGAGTATCAACCTTCACAGGCTATCGAGGCCATTCGTCAAATCGGTATCTCTCACTTCTCCGTCGGGGAGGTCAAACTCAGAGGTCTCGAACTTCCCGAAATGATATCAGTCATCTACCCTGCGGCTTTAGCTCACCGACATGCAATCCAAGACCACCTCGTTATTATGACACTGATACGACAATTGGGTATGGTCTGCCTTCGGTTGGAGGCATTGGCTAGTTCAAGGATCTTCCGTGAACTTTCCGAACGCAAAGCTAGTGTTCAAACCGTAGCTGTAGCACATGCCGATCAAGACGAGGAAGCGAATCCACTCTACCTATATGGTGATCCGGATATATTACTTCCTGCGCTCAGCGACAAGTCGTCGGACGGGGAGAGGTCATCTGTTCTGGATGCGCTTTCGGGGAGGATCGAGAATGCCGCAGCGAAATTGAAGGAGATGACTATGATTAGGAATCAAAAACTTCATTCTTTGCGGCTTTTTTCGAGCCGAAAGCAACTTGGACGAACGGACGTTGTTTAATATCGGACATTTTTAGATTCTGTAGAGCTGGACGTTCTTTCTTTACCATTAGTCCTTCTTTCACGTTCATTTTTCTTGGTGTTTGCATTTTGCTCTGATTTTGCACTAAGCGTCTCTTTGCAATTGTATTTTTTTGTTATGAATATCCGTGTATCATAGCATTTCTATGTATTTATAAAATTCGTCAATATAACATTCAGTAAATAGGGTGCAGCCGTGTATCATACATGTACTATGTATATTATTACGTCCGTAACTATCTTTATGCTTCATCCCTTCTCAACAATAATGTAGCATAGAATCAAATGTATATATGATCATAAAACTACACATCAATTAGAATACACACAATCAGTACAAATAGTAGTAGTAGTGATACTAGCTAGGACAGAGCCAAGTCAAAAGGGAAATAGGAAAGAGTGGTTCCAGATAGGGCACAAACAAAAGAGAAGGCCTGGAGATGAAAGAAGGCCACAGAAGTGAAAAAAAAGTTCGTACTTAAACAACAGTCCGAGTCGCGAGGTTCGAATTGTACCAGGAATCGTCCGTACCGAAAACGCCGTCTCCGGGCCAAAACCAGGGGTTCCAATCCTCCATCCCCGTTCCGTTCATCATCATGTTTTGCCACTGATAACCCGGCTGCATTTGACTGGCTTGTTGGTTAAGCCCCTGCATACCACGTAAATCACTGAAACTCTCCATCGCTACCGTCGGTTCTAAATTTTGTTGGTACGGCGGCGGCGGCTGTTGATGTTGGGGAATTTGGGCAGCAGGAACTTGGAGATTATAAGAATGTGGATGATGCTGTAAAGATTGCGTATGTTGAGCTGAATATGAGGCTGCTGCCGGCTCTCCATAAGTAGTGGCCATAGCAGAAGAGGCGACACCAGCATGATACTCGACGTACTCGTACCTATCTCCCGTAATGGGAGAAGGATCTGGAGAAACGTGTGCGGACGGTATGTGCGCATGATACGAAGATGAAGGTTGATGTGGTAAAACAACTGACTGACTTGATATGTGCGACGCGGAGGGATGACTGGAACGAGGTACCTGGAGTTGCTGCTGATGGTCATAAGCCGATGTAGGCGTTGAAGCTGCCGAAGAAGTCGAGGGATGATAACCTCCAGCTGACGTCGGAGATGCTACCGCGCTTGTCGTATTATTCGCATAGGCTGTCGAGTCATGATAGACCATTCCATGCCCCGACCGAGAATGAGCTTGGGATTGATGCTGCTGCTGTTGCTGCTGGTATTCGTAACCGCTCGTCGGGACAGGTTCATACCGCATTGATGAATCAGCATAAGAGCTCCCTGACAAAGGTTGTACTGAATAATTCGGAGTTTTCGACATCACTTGCGCGGTATAACCCGAATCCATATCGCCGGACAAATGCTGTTTCTGTTGTTGCGACAGCCGGTGTTGTTGTTCCTGTTTCCCTTGAGACTGTCCATGATGGTGACCTTCCGCGTTGCTATCCTCCCATATCCTTTTCAACTTCTCCCGTTCACCAGCAACCGCTACCACGCTGGGCTGGCCAGCGGCACCAGCTTCTACTCTTCGTCCTTGAATCAACCTTAAATCCTCCGTCCAAATCTTCGACCCTTCCAGCATCATCTTCATATGCATCCGCAACTTTGCCACACTCGCGTTCATACCCGGTACGACCGCACTCGCATTACCCAACACCCTATTTGCCAATGCCAGTCTTCCAAGCGTCACACCCAACTCAGACTGTAGCTTCTGTATACTCCTCCTGTCCTTCTTATCTTTTCTCTTTTCCGTAACTCCAACATCACCCCTTTCATCGTCTCCTCCATCAGTACCTACGGTATCGGAAGCGGAAACAGCGGAGGCAACAGCGACTCTCTGCTTATCCGCTAACGCCAAGTCGATCGTCGCAGCCAAAAACGCAGCAAAGATGATGATATACGACGCTCGCGAGATGGGGCACAGTTGGTCATACATCAAAAATAGGACGTTGATCTCTACTGCGGCTTGTTCGCAAGTCGTTATAGCGTGTGGTATGGAGGGCAAGTTGTTACTACTGTCTGTTGAAGTGGCCTTGTGGGCTGAAGAGGAAGAAACGGTGGTTGCTGATTTTGGAGCGGAGGAAGGCCTAGAGGAAGAAGGTCTAGAGCTCAAAGTAGTCAGACCCGCTACGTTCGAACTGCCGGCTTGCTTCGTCGTTGTTCGATAATAAAAAGGTCGAAAGAGAAGAATCCACATCACACGGACGACGAGGCTATGTGTTATAATGCACAACGTCAACTAACCTGAAGGACTCATGGACGAATGCAAGGGACTCACTTCAACTGGAGGATATGCGGCGGAGGTGGATTTACCATTGGACTTCTGACGTCCAGTAAGATTACTTCTCTACATGAGCTCTCCTGCCAAGTCAATACTTCATTCCTCATCTCGCTGACAAACTCTTTGATCTCTGTTAGATTCATGGATCGATGTCGTTGATAAAGGTGATAGTGAATTTTGTCAAGGAGGTGATAGGCTCTACACGACCTGATAAGGAGAACGTGAGCATCGCGGTCAGTGGAAGGAGGGTTTAAGAATGCACTTACTCGTAGAAACACTTCTCGACATGAGTTGGTTGAGGTTGATATGAAAACAACGCCGGCGGAGAGTCTATTGAAATCAAGGGAACCCAGAGCTTCGAGGTTTCTTTTGGTTCTGTAGAGACGTAACATTCAATTCAGTACGGTCAATTCAGTATAAGAAGAGGCACGCGAAAATCCACAAATACAAATGAAAATCGTAAAAAAGATAAGGAAAAAAATAAACACGTAACGAAAACTCACCAGGATAAGGAGGAAACCTATGCTCATAACTTAGATGAGCAGGTCTATTCAGCGCAAGAGAGATGATCTTGTCCCAAACAAATACAGCCCAAAACACCCTTATCCGCATCTCATGTAAAGTTTTAGCGGAACTGGAATGAGATTGTGATTCCGATATCGATTGTTCGAGATGACATCCTATATCTACCACCAGTTGAGAGGTCGAAATGAGAATTTTTCGATAAGTAAATTTAGACAAAAAAAAACACAAGATAGCAGGAGCAAGGAGGGGGTGACTTACCTGTCATCATAGCGACGGCTAATCCGGTGAGATTCCAAGACTGTCCATACATGCCTCTAGCAGCGAAATGGGACGAGATCAGGAGGAGGCCTATGTGACGAGAGCATGAGAAGCGAGTGTCAAATCACGACTCATACTAGAAAAAGAATGGTAATCACCTTGGATTGTCGGTATACTACTCGGCCTACACAATTCCATCGGAAGGAGGGTGAGCGCTTTAGCCTGTTTAATGATGTGCAATCCACCAGCCAAGCAGTCAGCTCCAGACTTGGCAACAGGAAACATGAGAAAAGGAACAAAACATACAGCATATTCAAATACACGTTCTTTCAACTGAGGAACATGTCTGCATGTATGCGCGCATACAGAATAAAACAGGAATGGCGTGAAATAGCGCGGATCATTTTCTTTCATCGAGCCTATTAAACACCGATAAATTAGGAAGAGAGCGTTAGTGTCGTCGGAAACACCGGAAACACCGGAAGCACAAGGGTGATATACGATGGAATACTAGAGCATCTGGGAATGAAAAAAAGAAACACGTACGTTCGAAAAGGGCTTGGTCGACTACAGAATTCCTGGGACCTTGCCAGCTTTGGCCGAACGATGGATAGGTGAGTAAGATAAAAATAAAACGGAATCCGGAAAAAAAAAAAGAATAAATCATGTTCATTCATTTGAAGGTACCGGTGCCACGGGGACAGACAGGGAAGAGATGTAAAAAACAAACAGACGTAATGTAAGAACAGCTTTGGAACCCAAAAGAACCAAAAGAAAACGCACCAAAAGTAGTTTTTCAACAGGAGTTCCCGATCCTCTGCGGTGACTAAATGAGAATGAAATCAGCTCCGCCACGAAATATGTTAAATCACATCCGGAAATGAACTAAAGGGCTCGGAAGTAGAAGAAAAAAGAACTCACTGTCATCCACGCTGATTCTCAATGAATTGATGTATCCATCCACTTGCGTTGCAACGCGCTGGTGTGGAATTGATTCCGCCATATCTTGTCCCTTGACCTCATTAGTCTTGACGCCACCGTTCGCAAAGACGCCGCTGTGTCCTTTTCTCCTGGCGTTTTGGTTGGAAGAGAAATTTGAGTCCAATGTCGAGTGATATCCAGGGGCGACATCTTCGTCCTCGTCATCTTCATCGGTGCTTTGACCATCGTCAAGTCCTCTTCCATCCTTTTTCAAGGGTCCCGTCCCCCGTACACCTTCTATCCTCGAACGTGACCTTGACCTCGACCTCGTTGACTCCCGCGAGTCCAAGTTCGGTTTAAAGTTCAGCGGGTGAAGGGAGAGACGTAAAGCAGATTCTGGTCGCCAGGATAATTCGGATTCAGGATCGGGGTCGTCCTATATAGACAAGAAGAACAGTTTCTCGTCAGCAAGGGACTGTTTGTGGGCGTATAATTTGTATAAACAACGCTTACAGAATCTCTCTGGTTATCATCCGGCGCTAGCGAATGAATGTGGGTATCGTGTAACGAGGAAGGAGAGCTAACGCTGAGTTTCCTCCTCTTGATAGGACGTTGTTGATCCGCTTCGAAAGGTTCTAATGTTGATTTGACAGATGTAGAGGAAGAAGTTGCTAGGTGTTTGGCCACGGCGTTGGGAGCAGGGTAGTATTTGGTTTCTTCGGAAGGAATCCGCAAGTGCAGAGAGGTAGAGGCTGAGAACGAGTCCGGTGGTCCATCTATGTCGTCTGATACCCACTGAGATAACAGTCTATCTCGTTCGGAAGGGCCGGTGGAGGCGAGGTGGCGGATGTAACTGTTTCAAATTAATGATTGTTCAGAGTCAGTAGAACTGTTAATGAGGTTGCATACCAATTAGCAGGGGGAAAAAAGAGAGAAGAACGCACTCTTTCAATTTATCAACTTCTGAGGCCGCATTGGCAGCGGCCATGGCTCGACGTGCCCGGGTTGTCTGACCATTTCTAAATTTGAATCAGGGGATATGGAATGCAAGCACCTTTGGTAGAACCTACGGGGGAAAGATACACTCGACGCCAACCTGTATAGGACATCGATAAATCAAGGAAAAATAGAGAAACTTTGAAATTGTCATACCTCTGCGCAATGGGTACACAAACTATTCCCGTTCTTATCCCTCCCTGGGCACTTCCTCTTCCTCTTTCTGCACAGTTCGCAAGAGGCTCCATATCTTCTTTTAGTTCGTACGGGCAGTTGACCTTCCTCGGATAGTGCCGTGTTTTCTGGATATGCACGTGTGTTCGAATAGGTGGTAGAAGTGGACGCGGTTGGGGTAGTGTGGATGGGCGACTCCGGACTCGACATTATCGTGCGTAGATGTCTCTAGTATAAAAGGAGGGGTCCTGGGTTATTGGGTTTGAGATTGGGTTTGGTTTAGTTTACATCGAAAACGAGTTCAATGTAGCACCCGTCATTATGGAACAGAAGGAAGTATACAGGTAAAAAGAATTTGAAATTGAGCTGAAATGGGGCGGCTGTCGCAAACTGGAACAATCACGCGACGACTTGATGCATGGGTCTGCTTCCGATTGCCTTCATCGACAATCGCTCGGACTGTTCGAGTCTGTATGTCTCCAGATCAGTTTTAGTTGTGAGAGTAATGAGGAGGACAGGGGTACAATAGTACATAAGGGCTGGGTTTGTGGAGGAAGGCTCTCACACCCGTTGATTGTTGACTTCCTAAGCGCTCCCTAAGTCCGAAAATTTGGTGACGTCTGGCAGCAAGCATCCATAGCATTTAGTCACTGTCGATCCACAAATCGACTTTGATCTGCGTTGCATGATCAGCTCCTGTTTTGACTGGATCGTCGTATACATAAAAAAAAGTTTTGCGGAGCTCAGCAATGTGCATCCTCTGAATCCTCTCCTTATTCGTCGGATGTGGCGTGACCAGTGGCTAGCCTCCTTTGGAAGTCTACAGAATCCCTTGCAGGGTCATGACAGTAGAATGATTTGCACCTGTTTCTCGAGGCATCGATGCAACGTGTTGTACTGTCTAAGAATAGCCAAAGTGGACCAGCATCTCGACATCCATCGACATCCAAGTTCTTGAAAGTGAATTGAAAGTTTTCACTCTCAGAAAACTCTGCATCGCGTGTCCGGGCACAGACATCAGTGCACATACAAGTCAGTGGCGTACTAAACTTTAAAATCCTGTTCGATTTCAAATAGCAGATGGGAGTACGACTCGGAATTAAACAGCTCATCCGTTGCTGCTGGAAGTCGACACCCCTTGCGAAAAATAACGACAAACAATTTGTAACTACAAATTCTCGGTGAGCGTGTACTTTTTCCTTTTAACTCATTTCCGGACTCGCATTATTGTCCTCTTGCGATTTTCTCTTCCTTTTCTCGCAGGAGTCTACTGCTTGTCCTAGAGTACAATCTATAGCGCCTCAGCTGGAGCGCTTTCTAGCCTACGTGAGGTTGTCGGTTGACTTGGAAGGCTGTTCCTTACCAGGGGTGCTACATTTATTTCTTTTTCTTTATTACCCTGTTACACTTTTCATTCGTGCAAACAGAAATATATAAATCTTATCTCGACTCATTTGATGCCATGTGCAGACGAAACAGAGAAGACAGAGAAGACAGGTCACTGGACAGTGAACGCAGGAGGTTCGACAAAGGTTTATCGGTTTACCATCAGCCAGGATACCTACAACCGTCAAACTGCAGTTTCGCAATCAATGGGTTTAGCCCCTCGTGTCGTGGTAGTCTTGATAACAGCTTTAGCATGCTGCTCCTACGTATCCGTTTTCTTTGTAGTTCAAGACAAGACATGCGTGCCGAGTCAATATTGCAACCACTACTTACCTAAGTTCTCGAGACCGTGAATGCATTTCCTACCTACCGGGGCTGAGGAAGGCGGCCAAAGGTACCTTCCGACCTCTCATGGGTCTGTGGATCACGACTGTGTCGGGACTCGGGAGTCTTGTCTGGTATGATAATGTAAAGCCCAGGCCGTAAGCAGACTGAGCTAGCGACTCAAACGTTACGCCAAAAAAAAAGTGGGCGAGCCTTTATTTAGCCTTGTAATGTTGGCGGCTCGGAGGTATGCCAAATCCCGAAGACATGTAATGTACAATTGCAACTCAGAGTCATCCCCGATGTCACTTGCGCTGAAACCGGCGTCGACGAAAGTACAGACTAGGAAATGAGCGCTCAATGCCAGAGAATAAGTAACTTCACTTTTGTCGATAGGAAGGAAGACTCGGATTGGGTCGAAACGAACCTGTAGCTACGAGCATGCAAAAGACTAAAGCGACTTTGACAAGCTCGTTGAAAGGAATTACTGTTGGCCCGGGCCGCCGCGAAGGGCCATATTCTTCAACCTGTCCAGCAGAAAGATTGACATGTAAAACATATCCAGGATACTTAGTCTACACCGATAGCAGATTGATCAAGTACGCTGTCGACTGATATCATACCCTCCCAATTTAACGCTCCAAGCTTTAGCTTGCAGCAAGTTGCAAAACGATAGGCAGTCCCACAAATTACTCCACTCAAGCGGGGATCAAAATCCACGTGGTAAATGTATTCGTGACTAACACGCAGTACAAAGTCTCCCCTACACCACCAATTTGCCGGAACATTAACCAGAGGTAAGCGTCGCAAGGTCATCAGAACGTTTGCCAAGACATCATCATGACATCCGTTTGAGATCAAGGAGATGTAAAGCTGTAAGCATCTCAAATATATTCTTGGAACCTCATTTTAACCTCAGCGGGAACCTTTGTCAGTGGTCATCGTCGCGACCTCTCCTTATGTAATGCCTTTCTTTGTCGTTGCCGAAACGAGTCTGTCTAAACTGTACAGTTCTTACTCAGCATCGAATTTATTGCCAGCTCATCGAAAGTTGGACTTCTCGTCTTTCTCTTTTCACCTCACTTTCAACTTCACTGGTTGCCGGCGCCTGGGTCATGTCTTCGAGCTTGGAGGAAGGATGGAATATACGGTACGTATGCATCATTTATTTTTCTCGCCCCACGTACTGACCAAGACCTTTTCATCCAGATGTCGATTGACCTTCCTACGTATTTTCTTTGTGTTCCATAACTGAGGTGAATACACACTTGTCTTGTCTATATTCTTCACATGTTTAAGATTCCTCGTCCTCAGTTTTCTCAATCAGGTAAACCAATTTGGCTCTTTTTCTTGTGAGTCTACATTTTAAACCCTTAAATATGAAGCTTCTGACTGTCATTTGCAGCTCTGTCTGATACTTAAGCTTCAACATCTGGCCGTTGGGGGGGGGACTCGGAGGGGGATATTACAACATTTCTACATAGACATCTGTACGCTGGAGCCTGGCTTAGGATACACCAATATAATATTCTTTTCTCTTTCTTTGTAATGAGGCACACGAGAAATTATATAGTGGACAAAAGTGTCGGCATGAATGGTGCCATACAGCAAGCAAAAAAATATTGCCGAGGACGTCCACAGGCCATTCGAGCATTTACCTCCCAGTGAGACCCTCTCAGAAAAGGCTTATCTATTTGAGTAGTTGATGTTGTGACGAGGTCGTGAGGCTAAGCGACAAGGATCACGGAAGGTCAAACGTGTGAGGTTTTTTTGAGATCACAACAGAACGGTGGTGTAGGCCGACTCCAAGCTAGGCAGGCGAGCTTTTCTAGAGTGCGTGCACATTCCTCTTAA
>ML179198.1:0-13215 GCA_004369135.1 Dendrothele bispora CBS 962.96 | reverse complement strand
ATCTCCGATGGTAGCACCACCTAAGCATATGGGCGATACACGTACACCACTCTTTGGACAAAGCGTCCGGTATACACCCAATTTGGAAGGAGGGGCTGGTGCTGGATTCCTCCACATCGAAGACATCAAAGTTTGTAGACGAGTTAGAATTGGGTAGTCTTGATGTGAATTGTTTCGACGCCAGTATTTATGGTATCAGCCTCGTTCTCATGAACCAATGTCCATGCTGTCAGAGGTTCTGGAAGATCTTCATTCGATGCATGGCCGACGGAGTGCATACATACACTCAGTGTGTATCGTCAGTTTGGTTACAAGAGACTACCGACGGAGTACATTCCAAAGCAGCATCAGTGTAAAGAACATTAGTCACATTCACTGTCGTGGAAATATTTGCAGTCCGTTAAGATACTACTGCATGGCCATGGGTTCACATAGCAAACGTGCCGCAAGTTCATGAGCGTTGGGCTCTAGTACTCGTAAAATTAAAAATGTTGTCCTTTCCGTTTTCTTGGAAGTCGGGCCTACTAGAGGGAGTAAATTGCGCACAGACCATCACCTGACCGTAAAATTTTCTCTCGTGCACGGACCACCTCCCAACGGTATAAAAGGCTTGGCTCGACATTCTGGGTTTCTTTAGAACATACTCATCAGGATCTTTTTATAGAAACTGACCGAGTCTCGCATTTTTACAAATGCCGCTTCTTCAAATCCAGTCGATGACCTTCGCATTCCCTCGTATAACTGAGAACATGGCTTCACTTTTGTGGAGTCTCGAGGACGTTTGGGATTTCTGTTCGGGGGCTCGTTAGTGCCCTCGAGAGATCTTCCAGCGAGAGGAATGTCTGTCTGATGGATTCTCTTTTTTAACCTTTTCTGAGTTTGTACAGTTTTGTGTACTTGTATCTATTCAATGTAAAAGATTACAACAGTTCTTTATGTATATCAACCTAGTGCTACTTTTCGCCCTCGAATGTTTTCAATTGCATCGGTGTCAATCTGAATGTTGAAAATGTCCTTGATCAATGCAATTCGTTCCTCTTCTGTACTGACTGTTCTGTCTTCTTTATCCTGTCCAACATGCTTCCGTAAGGTCTTGTCGTAGAAAGTAAATGTTCCTATATCTCTCTTTTCAACATCCACCTTGTCATCAATCCAGAAGTATTTTTTCAAGATCATGACATCCCGCAAAGTCGAAAACGGACTGTCTGGATATGGGGGGTGGGTGGAAACAAAATATGACATGGCCTCGAAATCACACTGGAAGTATTCCGTTTCAGAGAAGCTGTATACTACCTTCCAAGGAGCATTGGAAGGATTTTGACCAGGCTTTTCATGCTTTACTTCGAATGTCCATGCAGGGTCCTCTATTTATTAACAAAAAAAATGATCAGATCAGTCTTAACTCGCAGCTCTTTTTGGTACTTGCCCAAACTAGCCTGCGGAAGAGATGCCTTCCTCAAACGTTGTTTCTCCGACGAGGTCGTCCCAATAACGATGTTGTCCTCGTCATCTGAAAGCAAAATCGGCCTTGTCAGTCCACCTCCACCGAATCCGTCGTCCACAATGTAGGTCAGATTGCTCTCAGGAAACGGCTGGACAAATATCACCATGTGCGTCGTTTGCAAATATTCCGGTGGGCCCTCTGGAGAAGAGTTACCGTTGCAACGCGCTTGCCCTGCGTATGCTCTAATGCCAAATGTCAGATGATTAGAACGGGCATTTTTCCTCTTTCCGGTATCAAGTTGTTTGAGAATGTTACTGACCGATATCCTAGACCTCTCAACATGCCAAAAAGTAGTCCGTTCAGTCCATAACAATATGAACCTCCAGCTCGCTGAACCACCAGACGTTGGAACAGGCCTTCTGGTGATACGTCCATGCAATGGCTCCGGGAGCTACACACAACGTACATCCATTCGCATCGATTGGTCAACCTTAGGGTTTAATTGGGTCAAGAAGAATTGAAAACACCCACTAATGAATCGGTGTTGCTTCAAATGGAAACGCTACCAAATGCAGACGGGTAAGGATCGTAAGGTTTTCCAACGTCGCAGGAGGAAGCTCCCTCTCTGAATCCTTGTCTCTCCCTCGTTCATCTTTCAAGTTGGACTTTGCATCGTAGAATTGAATCGCCTCCAACCATTGAATGACCTGCGTTTTCGAGAACGGAGAAGGCATATGTTTGATGAAGGCACCGTCATGGAGTGTACCGCGAGCCATCGTGCTAATTTCAAAGGATGATTTTGGTAGGTAGGACTTTCGGATTTTTTGAGTCTCCGTAGGGCCTTCAATCTACAGCGTTTGGATGTTAACTTAGAAAAGCTTGTCCCAGACTCTCAGCCCAGTAGTCATGACTCAATTTGTACTGGGGACCTGGGAACCGGGAGGCCAAGTCCGCTCCGGTTGCCGGTAATACTAGTAATCGATGGTCAGTCATTATCCTAGCATGCGAGAATTGTACATCTCAGTCCGAGTTTACCACCAAGTCCAGTCTACATATTGCAGTCCCGGCTAATTCTCCCTCCATCATCCCTTAGCTCCCGTTGATAATCCACACCGATTGAATCCTAGATGGTAATGATCCCAAACCGATCTCAAATGAGTCCCCCGCCTCTTTCTAACCCAGTGCCACCCCTTCACTAGGTCTACTTTCCCATCAACTAACATGTAAGGTCCTTGTTTACTTCGGAGATACGCACAAGAAATCCATAACTTCGTTTTTGTTTTCCTTCACTTTTTTTACTTGTGGTTCTCAACCAATGTTACTCGTTCTATTTTCAGTCCAAGGACCAAATACTTTAGGTTGATTTTGAAAGAACAAGAACGAGAAAAAGGGATGTGAAATGTACCTCATACCAGTGTACTAACTCTATATCCCGAATCGTTATTTTAGGAGACGCCGATGAACTCAGGGCGTCTCTGTCCGCCTGAGCCGGATCCACCATCATCCAACAACCTGCGTAATGATTTTGGAGAACAAGAAGAACAAGGATCATAGGATATGTACCTCATACCAGTGCACTCACTCTACCCCTTATGTTCTCTACCCCGCGCCCCTCTTCTACATCAACATCGAAGAACTCCTTGATAGCTCTCACACGATCTTCCTCCGTCTCGAAATGATCACGGATCACCTCCACTCGGTTTCCTATCTGTCGTTTGAGGATATGTCCGTTCAATGTCAAGGTACCTAGCTGTCTTTCTATAATCGGTATCGGTACCGGTACCGTGGTGGAGTCTTCATCAGGCGGACCTCCGACAGAATCGTGTTCAGCAGCCACGAAAAAATACTTTTTGAGAAAGACCGTGTGAGTCGAGAACGGACTTCCTCGTGTTGGATGTGTAGAAATGAAATAAGAGAGAGCTTCGAAATCGCATTGAAAGTATTCGGTTTCTTGAAAACTGTAAAGGATTCTCCAATGCATCTCCGATTCGGACAAGTTGGGTTTCGAGTGCAAGACTTGGAGATGCCAGAAAGTTTCACCTTTGACAGCGACAAAAAAGGAGAATTAGATGCCCGAGAGTTAGATGCCCGATTGATACGATCGTGTTTAGGAGAGGCTATATTCACCAACAACACTCCCAATTTCGAGCGGTCCCCTCCTCAGTCGATGTCTCTCAGTAGGACCAGTACCCAAGATAAAATTGTCCTCGCGATCGTCGAGTAACATTGGTCTCGTCAGACCGCCTCCGCCGAATCCAACGTCGACGAGATACCTGGCGTTATTGGTGGCGTCGGTATCGCCATTAGTCACTGTCGGCCAGTGCATCGGCTGCACAAACAGGACCATATGCGACATTTGTATATAGCGCGGTGTGTCCCACCCGTTCGGCGTCGTGTTGACTCGTGCTTGGCCTGAATATGCACTGTCATCGGAAACAATTGCAGGAAGGGGGAGAGGATGAGATGATGTGGCAAAGTAAACGAATTGATGGATGTACGCATCAACAGTAGTATTATTTTACGGACGGTTGTACGGATGGAATCCATATATACATTAGCCTAAGACGATTGATATGATCAGTAAGTTATAAGTACTTACCGATACCCCATTCCCAGAAGCATCCACAACAAGAGTCCATTTAAACCGTAGCAATACGAACCGTTCCGTTCTATCACCAAACGTTGGTAGAGCCCCTGTGGTGATACATCCATGCTATGATGTGTGGAACTAGGATATGGGAGATGTCATCAGTTCAAGTTAGTTAAGATCTGTGTAAATGAAATGTGTATCAATCTTGAAGGCTTAGAGAAGGTGCGGGACACGATTAAACGAGAAGAACCGATGGACTGATATCTACAAGAAAGGAATGGGACGGGATACGGGTGTGGAATAAGTTCATCCATCCACCCTTCCCTCGCCCCTACAAGATCTAGATCCATACGGAAATTTGAAGAAAGTACACAATTAGTATGAAAGAAAAGAACCAGTTTTTACTCACTAATGAATGGTCGTACTCTCAAAGGGGAACGCAACCAGATACAAACGAGTGATAATGTTGAGGTTCTCCAGGGTTGGAGGGGGTAAGTCTATAGCAACCCCCGATGTGTCTATGAAAGTCTGGCCCATTTTCCCTATTTCCGTTGAGCCTGTGTCCAAAGTTTTAGTTCAACGGAAAACAAGTTTGGATCGATATCGAAGTTTTCAATGCTTACCTGCCACAGAAATAAATAGATCCCGCGAATCGTTAATCACATCAAGACTTTAGTCCATCAAGTATGTTCAAAAGTCAATGATATTATGAACAGACCGTTTGCCTTCTGAATTGTATTCACATTTTCCGTATCTTTCGAGTTGATTCCATCACAACTACCGTCCCTCGCCGTCCAAAATCCGATTGCGTCTAACCATGTAAGAACTTGCTCCTTTGAATACGGAGAAGACTTCTGCCTGATGTTCAATGGGCTGCCATTTTGCATGGTACCTGTGGGCATATCTTGTATCCCCAAGATTGATTCGAGCCTATGTTTAATAGCAAGATGCCGTGATAGAACAGCGTTCGGAACCTTTGGAGTCGTAAGTGGTCAGAAAAGTTCACGAGAGAATAGAGAAAAGCTGTAAAGAAATGAGTCAGAGTCAGAGAAAGCTCTCGCAAAATCACACCAAACGTTAGCTTGTCAACTAAACCGCGAGGCTATTAGTAAGTTGTGAGTATAATCACGTAGGCAAGAAGCTACTGAACAATCGATAGGCGTGCAGAGAAGTCTAGTGAATAGTTATCGATCGGTTGAATGGGGAAGTGCTTTTCACATGAGGTACGGGCCATGCTTTCAGACTACCTCAGGCCTGAGGTCAATTTACAAAGTAAAAAAGATGATCACCGATGCCCGTGTTCATTTTCAATGAGTTCGAAATATGTGTTTGTGATTATGATGAGATGAAGGAATGAAGCAAGTCGTGTACGTGTTTTCCTCGTACCCTCTACAAAGCCGGGTTTTCAGACTAGGCTGGCGTGTGCTATCGACGTTGATGGTGAATTTCCTAAAATACACCTGACTATTACGATGGTAGTCCCTGCAGAGAGTAGTAGAAGCTGTTTACGAATGACAGTATTGTGCGTACAAAGTGTACAGCTTTAAAGATATCGATCCTGCATCCTAGGCCTAAACCAAATTCTATACGAGAATCAAATGGTGATCCCACTATGCAGCAAAAATTTGGTAAATATTGCGCACATCCTATTTCACCTTGGCCCCGGCCTCGAACTGGAAGCTACGCAGATCCAAGGATTCAAGTACTCACCGGCACTATTGACACCTGTATCCGCACCAATGGGTTGACCCACAATGATATCGCAAATGCAGTACCAAGTGATATAGTATCAAACATATTGAGTTCTTCACAAGATTCAACATTCAACGCTCACACTGGTTAGCCCCTGAGCAATCATGAGGCAAATTCTTCATATTGATAGAAATACAATTTACACTGAACTGCGCATGTCTGCTACCACTTTTCCATCTCTTTTCATTCATAGTTTCAAAACACGAGGAACAATTTCAATCCAGTAACTAAAATCACCGTAGTCAGTCAAGCGTAGCACCATGAAAAAAAAAGAAGGTTTACAAACCCGTCTGGATCCAGGATGAATGCAATGTGTCTCATTTTACCATCACTGGGTTTCTTCTTGAAGGCAACACCGAGTTTCTCAAAGCGCTCACAAGCTTTCTCAACATCATCAACAGTGATGGCAATATGTCCAAATCCTCTTCCAGGATCGGAGTTCCCACTGGAATAGCCTTGAAAGCTGGGATCACTCTCAGTGCCGTGGTTGTGTGTAAGTTCCAGGACACCTAGAATGAAGCATCAGAGACCCTGCATCCTATGATAGATGTACATGGATTGTTGTTTACCTTCACGGGCAAATCGAGCCTTGTCTTTCTCCTCCGAACTCATAGAAGCATAGCTTCCATCAAGATCGAAGGCCAGGAAATACAAAGTGAAGTCTCCCATGTTCTTCTCTGAATCATACATGAGAGAATGGAAATGTCATCCAGTTCACTGACCATACCCGAAAGAAGGTCCATTCCAATTATCTGCAGATATTGTGATGTTCAGGGACCTGTCTATCATTGCGTAGAATTTGACTTACATCAGTATAAAACTGGAGAGATACTTTCGGATCTTTGACACGGATCATCGTGTGGTTAAACTTTTAGAAGTCTTCAAAATTATTCAAACTCACAATGTCTCGAGAAATTGACATACCTGAAAGCTTGAGGTTTCTGCTGTGCGAGGCATGGTGGTGGTTGGGAAGAAAGAAGAACCTTTACCGTGTCCGTATCGTCCATATCTGAAGTCAGACTGACATCATAAGTACCTATGCCTAATCTGATTGTGGGAGGAAGTAGCACGTGAGTGGTCCATGTACATCCATCCAGTTTTAGAAACTTAGTCCATCAACGCTTGCGTCGTCAAACACTCTACTCGCAACAAACACACATTATGGCCGTACGTCCCTTCAATCCTAGCTCTGTATTCTGCTATTAACGCCCTCCGGTAGTCTGGATACGGCTGGGGTGGAGGTGCGCTCTCAAACTTGACGTATATGCGGTCCGGACTGCTAAGTCTCATGCAATAAATAGGTCGCTCACGATGCTTTGCCTATTGGCAAGAATTCTCTAAAGTAAAATGCACACGAATTGTACAGGAATCGGAAATGCAGGGCTGATTTTGAGCTACTCTTTCTAGTGTTATGCCCAGGCGGACCATCCTCAGGAATGTCGAGCACCAGCAGACGACTACGTGGAATGTCTGCATCATACGAAGGAGGTGCGTAGTCGGCTTACTTCTCCACTTCCGCTCCGTACTGAGACCTAGACTTTTGTTTCCTTGTCCTATCCTCATTTCACACAAATCAAAAACCACGTTTCCCAAAAACCAAACAGGCTGCTCGTGCAAAAGCTATTCAAGACGAGTTCATCCGTCAGGCACAAGCTAAAGCCAAAGAAGACCGAAAAGCAGCTGATGTATTGTCTGACGGGGTCATTGTTGGTGTGGGTCTGATCCAACGCGGAGGAGATGGGAAGTAAAAATCATTCTCCGTTCAGTGCAATGCAATGCAGCGCAGCCTTTGCTTCCTTTACCTTGATGTTGTAATGTAAAGAGGCCCATCCCAAACCCAAACACAATGCATCACGGACGAATTTAGACAGATGTCCTTCTTCGCAAGTTTTTTGTGCGGTATAGTGGCGGCAGCTTTAAAAACTGATGTTATTATACATTTCCTTTCCATCTACATCAAGTCCACGCCTTCATCACCGGCCCTTCAACCATATATGCATACCCACTCTAGCTGCGGTCTGTCAGAAAGAAAACAAGGAGAGTTCCGAATGAAAGAAGTGATTCCCTCTCATCGACTTTAATGTAAATAACATTACATGGCTCTACAGCTCTTTCAAGATGTCTATCATCAAATCATTTGAATCAAACAGACTTCGTAAGTCCGAGCAGTGCTTGTTTGTTTGTTTGAATACATACATGCATCCATGCATGCTTTACACAACAACGTTTTGCCTCTTCGTTCTTTTTTTCCTGCGGTCGCGACGGAAAATTGTAAGGATATGACCCTTGACAATGAGAGGATGTCTTCGGGTACTTGTTAATCAGAGTGTAAAGGTCCCAATTCATTGGTACTGCCTGTCGGCGGCCGTTATTCACCAATAAGAAAGACCCAGGTCCCCGATCCATTTGTATGTTACTCGAACACTGAAAGAGTGTACGGAGTTCGTCGGGGACATGCATACTCGACCTCGGAGGGAGATCCCGAAGAGCCCATATAGTACTCGAAAGCCCAGAGCCACGTAGAGTGCAAAAAAGGGAGTGTCAATATTCAAAGTTTACATTTGAAGCACTAATAAGTACTGAGGAAAAGCGATAGCTAGTTGTTGTCCATCTCGAATTCGAAGCTACTAATAGTAAATAATACGAGGTGTTAAAATACATAAAACAAAAAAAAAACTACACGATTAAATTTTGAACTGTCGACAATTTCTTCTTCGTCTTCTGCTACTGTCAGTGGAAGGAAAAAAAAAAGGAAGCTAGTAAGTAACTAGTGAACCAAGAATGATAAAAAGGGGTCGTTAAAAAGAGTCTGTAAGTAATAGCAGTAGAAAGAATAATAGTACAACGACAGCGTCTTGAGTAGTCCTTTTAGTAGCGAGTAATGTCTGTTCTGTCTGTGTCCGTGACTGTCTGTAGTAAATAAGTCCTTTTGCGTAACGAAGTAAAAAAGTCCAATGGGAGGAGTGGGGGGTGTAAGAAGAGTTCTATGGTAAAGAAAAAGTCCAGTGTCCAGTACGCGTGAGTGGTTGATTATTACTAATAATAAGAAAGGTCCGTTCGCGTCTGTGGATTTTTGTTCCGAGAGTCCAGAGTGTCCGAGGTAGTAGTAGCAGGTAATAATAAAAAGGTCCAAAGTGTCCAAGTAGAAGTTCGTCAAGGGAGTGTAGTCGTATGTGTAAAAGTCATGGAAAAGAGTCGTCAAGGAGCGTGTAGTTGGGGGATGATGCGAATCCAAGAAAGCAAACAAGCAAGGGTAAAAAAAAAGGATAAGAAAGATGATAAGGTAAAAAAAGTAAGTCAAAAAGTATAATATAAATCACAACGAAAGCAAAGCAGAAACAAAGGTTCTTTGTCCGAGAAGGCAAGTGATAAGTCCGTCGTGGATAGACCAGGTCCACTGAGATAGCGAAGAAAAGGCAAAGTGCAAATAGGGAGCCCGCCGCAGAGAGAAAAATTGTACGTGGCGTAGCCTAGTGAAAGTCAAGAAGCGAAATAGCTAATCAAAAAAAAAAGGCAAAGCGGTCACGAGAGGCAAAGCAAGACGAGTCAATGGGCAAATATGCAGGCGGCCAGGGGACAGGGAGAAGATCATCGAGGCAAGGCGGCCAGTAACAACCAGGATAAAGCAAAATGAAAAAAAAAAAGCAGCGGGCCAGACGAGAAAGAAACGGTAGGGTCAATGTCCAAAAAGTCTTGGATAATTTTACATGCATGATTTTCCCCCAAGAGTTCTTGTCGACTGTCATCACAATTTTTTTTCTTCATACGAGAGAGAGAGGAAGGGAAGTTGTTTTTCGGCCTTCATGAGAGTTCGGCCAATCGTTTCTGCACTTTGGCCACCGACATACCTGGGAAAACAGAGGGAAGTTCAATCGGTTGGGAACAAAATACAACCAGCGGATCAAAGGCACTTACCCAATAAAGGGAATCGATGGTTGAGGCCATTCATAGCGTACAAAAGCGTAGCTATATCGTTACGGATCTCGGCGCCACTACCGAGAGGCCACGAAGACTCGATACTGACAAGTTCACGTATCAGCCACTCCGCGACTGTTGTCCAGGCAGGCTGCAATAAAGAACGGGAAGGCGTAAGTAAACACATTCTTTCTTTCTCGCGAAATGTCAAAAAACGTTAGTTTACTCACCCCAATAATAGGATCCAAAAAGTCATAATCCTGATCCGAAATATACTTGACAATCTCGACAGCCGCTTTCGCAGCTACAGAGCATTTCTCGTATGCGATCGCGTCGTTCTGCGCGAACCTCTGATGGAGATGGATGATCGCGGTCTGGACGAGCGTGTGGACCACGATCAATGTGTATTTCTCCTCAGGCATCGTTATCGTCGCGTTCAGTTGAAGAACAGGTAGGATTGTAGGAATGAATCTCGAAATCGTTAGTTCTAGTGATTGGATTTCTTCAGGGTAGTCGTTGGTGAATTTGAAACCTGCCACTGTAGGGGAAAAAAAGAAAGCCTTTAGATCTCTCGCTCTTGGTAAGGAGTAGTAGTAAGGACACTTACTAGGATTCCATTTGGACGACAACTGCGCAGCTCGCGAATACAACGCAGACGCTTTGGCCCTGATAGCAGGCATGGAATATACACCAGACACGTCACCTTGGAGGAACATTTGCACAGTCTGGAATGAAGCGACCATCTGTACATTGCCCTGGAGAAAAAATGACAAAGAGAATACTGTTAGCAACGGCGTCTAAACCCAACGAGCACGCGCATATACTCACCGATTCGTACTCTGCAATATCGTTCGGCCAAGGACAATTGATCGATGTCCAAGGATCTTCCCCATCAAGAATCACCCAAGGCTTTCTCAACGCCACAGACCAACACCGGTCCAAGTTGTACACCATCCAAAACGTCGCCACCCTTTCTGCATCCCTAGACCCAGATTTCAACGGCTTCAAATCCAAATTCTCTCTCGAAGCGGCTGGGTTGTAACTCCCAGGTTCAGGAGGAGCTATCCCAGCTTGTAATCCACATTGGACAGCTAAGGAAGCAGCTGCACTAGCATGGTAAGAACCTTCCATGATGCGACCGTTGGCAAGGAAGTACATCGACAAGAGACAGGAGGCTTGGATGATGTCCAAGACTTTGTCACCTGTGCGGAGACCTTCCCGATGAGCTTCGAGAGCTTGAATGAGGAAGGCTTCTTCATGTTGTGAGAGAGGTTTGGGTCGGGAGACGAAACATGCCCAGAGGTAGATGGATTTCATCAAGGCTGGATGACGTTGTTTCTCGGGTGGCATGGAAAGACTGTCTTGGAGGTGTCGGATGGAAATTCCTAGCCCACATTGGTGACGATGCGGTGCAAAGATGTCCAACCTGAAGAAGAGGAAGAGGAGGAGGAGGACAATTAGCCTTAGAATTGTGCCGACCAATCGAGTATGACTCACAACACAGGTTCAAGCTCGAAGGTCGGGTAAGACTGTGGCTCCTCGAAAAAGATATCTGTGGAGAAAGGCGAGGGAGTCGGCGAAGGAACGCCCTAAGGAATACAGTGAGTTTTTCCGAGGCTAAAAGAAATGAAAGCGGAACCATTGCTACACACAGGAGGAAGGTGGGACCATTGTTCGGGAGGAGAATTGGTCTCTTCTGTATCACGTTTTAGACCGAGTTCTAGGCACGATGCAGAAGAAGACATACCGGAAGGAAAAGGAGAATGTGAAGCAGATATCGATGCGCTCCCTGGTGAACCATAAGGAGAGGGCGACGATTCCGACTGTAGATGAGGATCGTATAACACTACAGCAGGCGAGATGTATTCCGGATCTTCCAACTCTCGTATCCGCTGTTCCAACCGAGTGATAGTCTCCCGAAGGATCTGAGTGCGCGTCTTGCCTTTGCCATCGTCGTACTCGCAGCCTTCGGGCTTCTTGGCGCGAGTGCACTGCTGGCAGGCAGGCTTATTTCCATCACACCGCTATAATTATCACGCATCGTCAAAAATCCAATGGACGTAATAAAGAGACGAGAAGAGTCTTTCGTACCATCTTCCGCTTCCTGTAAAACGTACAAATATAAGCATGACGAACGCACCGAGCGAATGTGAACAGAAATAGAAAAGGATCGTACCTGCATCGTAAACATGCTTTACCCCGTTGTAGGGTACCTTGGGCCACTTTGTCCGCTGAGGCTGCCTTATTAGCCATTGAGAAGGTGTCTTGAGAAAAGCCGAGAGAAAAAAACGGGCTGGGTATGACCGTGACCGTGAAGTGAAGTGGAGGAGGTGGCGGGCAGAGACCGTGAATTGAGAAAAGGTGAAAGTTATAAAAGGGAACACCGAAGAGGAGGCAAACGGGGTCAATCAAGACCTGGCAAAAGACTTAGATAGACAAGGTAGAGCTGGCGAGGCTGAACATGAAATACGCCAAGGTAAGAAGAAGAAAGGTAGAACTAGGAAATGAGATTGAACATTCGAGAGAGCCGGTAGGGAGTATTAAAGGAGAGATCACAAGTGTTTTGGCCAGCACAGCCGAGCGAGCACGGGGTCTCCCATTCAGGGACAACGGATCGCTAGATCTCATCTGGCTTGTGTTTTTATTTTCAATATCTGAAACTTATCCAGCCTCCCAGCCTGCTCTTTCCGACGAGCCAGAGACTCCGGCAAGTCGACGTCCGACCGTCCAACCACTGACCCACCAACCAAGTCACCAGTCGACCCTCTCCAGCGAACGCAAGAGGGACTCGGAAAACACCTGTTATGGGCAGTCACATCACGGTCATGCCAGACCGCATGTCTAGTGTGATATCGATGTCGATAGAATAGAACGGACGTTGACATCGACCTTTTCCAATGTCGGACCGCGTCCGTCTCAATGAACTTTGTTGTTCTTTGCTCCTATGTCATCGGGAACAGAAGTAGTACTGAGATCACGCCAAACCTAAAAATGAGTTCGAGGATCGTGGTCGGGATGAGTCCCGATGGCCCGAGCCCCCGACAGATATTGACCGCCACAATATGTAAGCCAAAAAAAAATTAAACCTCCCGAAAAATGTAAAAAACGATTGAGCCTAGAGAATTCCAAAAAAGGTTATTTCCGTTTGCAACCCTGAGCCCTCTTTGCCTTCTTTCCCTTTTTTCGCAAGTTGAAGCAGTACACGAACGCGACGTGTGCACTCCCGTTCGCAGATAACGACACCGGACTACTCAACAAAAACCTCAACACCGGCTCGAACTGAACTCTCGTCAAAGCTCTCATCCCCGCAAGACGATTCCCGTAGGCTTTGGGAGAGACTAGAACTACGGACTGGCGGCTATGATGAGATAGTCCTGCGCGGGCAGTTCAAGCCGTCATCGGAAAATCACTGATGATTATCGCGTGGCAAAGTAAGCGCATGGAAATTAGAAGAAAGGGAAAAGGTAATACATATTGCGCATAACGTACAACAAAAAACCGGTTCACAAATCTA
>ML179197.1:157234-168887 GCA_004369135.1 Dendrothele bispora CBS 962.96 | reverse complement strand
ATCCATAATTAATCCAGGATCCTATGACCTAAATGACAGCAATCAACTGTAAATTGATACTACACCAGCCAATTCATGAGATAATTACCTAAAAGATCTTGGAGTAAGGAGATTTTTTCCAGGGAGTGGAAGTATGGATATGATCATCAGGTGACATATCATATACTCGAATTTTGGTAAATTCAAAGTCTACAATAGCTACAATCCAATGATGCTTGAAGAATATGGGAATCATAAGCATTGTCAGGGAATGGTTTTCCCAGATCTAAAGAAAATAAAATCAGATACTGTCTAAACTTCAGCACAAAATAAAATACCCCATAATCATCAATCATTTGGAGGCCAATCTTTTGACGGTCCTTCACGTTGAGGTTAAATATCTCCTCGAAGTCTGAGTGATCAAAGCATTTCAGTATATATATGCCCTGAATCCTGACATGATCATAAGCTTCAAAGTATGCATCAATGATCCAAGATGTTAGTTGACCAGCCCTGATATCCTGAATATCATCTTTCTCAAGCTTGATGTCCTTGACACAAAAAGTAGCACCACTGTCCATATTTTGAATGAATTTTTTCACCTGGATTGAATCAACAAAAGAATGGTTGGATTGGTGGCAAAGTGACTAACCCTGTCATGCCACAAATTTTCTGCACTCAAGGAATCATGTTGCAGACCACATAAGTACTTGAATCTCTCCATCGGGGTGGGCATGTCAATGTCATTCAAAAGTTTCACTTCAGTGTCAGTATCATCCTTGATCAAAACTAACTTAGAATTGTGTCTCTGACTTGGATTTTGGTTAATCACATACCTTGCCAGCAGTGTGGATAATTTCAGTATCACTATCAGAAGTCCAAGTAGGTGATTTCCTATTACGAGGCTCTGACTCGAGTGTATTGAGAATTTGGGTTGATATTTCTAGTAAAATGGCAGAGACAAATTTCAATCTTTTGGATTTTTAATGTACACCTTGACTCACCCTCTTCATTTTGGACTATTTCAAACTCTCGATTACTGTCCAATCCCTTCCAAACCTTTTGCTCTTTGGCAGACAGCTCTTGTAGCTCAGACCCATCAATGAACCCTGCTTCTGTCAGACTCAAGACTGCCATCAACTGTTTCTGCGCCTCTGCAAACTGTAGCTCCTGAAACTTCTGCTGAGCCATATGTCCCCCTTTCAATACATAAATGACAGCATTGGTCCAATAGCCCAAAGGACAGCTGGGATTGGGTCCATACATCAGCTTTGCAGCACCTGAAGCATTGTACTGGCTATATCCAGAGTGCTGCATGCTGTCATATGTAAAGACAACAGGTGATTGAGCTGTAGTTGGGATCAGAGTATGGCAGATAAAATGGGTACTATTGGAGAATACACGAGCTGTCATCTCATAGACTATTCCATGTGACTCCCCATATTTTACTGCTAGAGGATGAATGGTTTTTGGAAAGTCCCAAGAAGGAGATCCAGCAGATTCTTGAGGGAGTTCAAGCACCATGATGATTGGGAGAGATGTCCAGAATTCAAACTCTAGAGCATTTCCATGACAAAAATGAGTCTCATCATCCTCACCATTGAGTGTAGTTTTTCTCCAACAGTAGGGATGTGGCTCCATTCTGATGGCTTTCTTCAGCTGAGTGTGCTCCTGCAACCATTCCTTGATCTTGCCTTGGTAATGAGCATGGGTGCTGGGATAGACATCATGTATACCAGTAGAAGGGCGGGGTTTCTCCACTCGGTAGTGGACAGAATCAGTAGTTGCACATTTCCAGATCCTCTGTTTCACTGCACCAAAGAAGTGATGATATAATGGGCTGGACATGATACTTTGTTCAAACCATCCCTATAAATACATAAGTGAATTTCAATGAACTGTTAGAGACATCAACTTTGAAATCTTACCCATCCTGGTTGAAACTCGTATATGGAATAAGGCAGCAGTTGATTCCCAGAAAGATACTCCCGGAGTTCATCTCGTAAGCTTTCCAGAGGTTGGGCATTCTGATCTTTACTTGAGCTAGGAAATGCAGATAGAGGCCAATCCCTCCGAGCATTGATTGAAAGATACAACTGGAAGACATGTGATGGTGAGCTAGTTCCAATCTCTACAGATGCAAGTTCTTCAAAATGCTTCCAGACTTGTGGATGGTGTCAGGAACAGCTTAGCTGAGGTCAAGGGAGCCTCTCAGGCCACCACACAGGAACAGAAAGCGAGGCAAAGACAATGAAATAGATAGTGAGAGAGCCACAATGGGCCTACATCAACATAGTACTGAGGCAAGGCTGAGCAGTATGGACAGGAGGGACAAAGTGGACAGACTAGGGAGCTATCTACGAAGCTATGAAGTATATATGTAAAGGAAGGACAATGGTAGATCAGGAAGCAATGATGGAACAGCCATGGAATGATAATCATGTAACTAAGAGATGTCAAGATGCACGACAACAGTGATCAATCAGAGAATGATACATCAATGGTATGGAAGCTAATGATCTGGAACCAAGGCAATGGAAATGATGGTAAATGGAAGAAGGCACAGGGGCAGTTCGTGACAGATGGAGCAAAAATGAACAGAATATTGCTTGAAGAGAAGCATCCAACCAGCAGGAGTTTTGATTCCAAGGATAAGAAGGAAGCTCTTTAATCTTCTTGATGTCAATGGAGTGACTGCAGTTGGAGGACAGTGTGGTCTGAGACTTGGAAGGGGAGGTTATCTTGCTGTAAAGACTCATTGTACTTGATGTTTTTGGACCAGTTTTTGGATTGTCCATAGACTCCAGAGTATTTTTGCGAATCTTTGAGGGAGAAGGTGAGAGATCACTGTCTGATCCATCCAAGAATGAAACCCGGCGCTTTCTGGCATTTGAGGAAACTCAAAATTCAGCCTTGGTATCAGGACCCCTGCCTTCTTTCACAGAGCTTCGATCATGTTTGAATGGAGATAACACTGGAGTTTTGATTCTTTCCTTCTGAAAATAGGATGTGATGAGGTCCTGTTGTTTTTCATGGCGTGATCTCCCATATCGGATTGGTGCTCCCACTATATCAAGTTTGAATACTCAAAATGTCAGATCTGAGGTTAGAGAGCCAATCACTTACCAGAGGCAACATCATGCAAATTATGATGGTATTTCTCAACTTCAATAAGCCCATCAAACCCATCAATAATGTCATTTCCCTTCCCAGCAATCTTGTACACAGTTGAATGCATGGCTTCCTCTGCATTTGTAGTGCTTGGAAGCCTGTTTGCAACCTCTGCACTCATCTTCCTGCATGTTGGAAATATCATACCACCATGTTCAGGTGCTAGCCACCAATCAAGCCAGGGAGAAATTAGAGGCCACTCCCTATACAAAATGTCAACAACCTTCTCAAACTCTTTCTCATCCTCTGTCACCCTCATCTTTCTACAAAGGCCTTTGAAATGAGCCTCAGTTTCCGATGGTACAACCTCCCCAATGTGAGCGACTCGAGTGACTGATTTGTCGTCATGGTATTCACAACCCTTTAACAAGGTCTGTGCAACACAATGGAGCTCCTCTTGGGATTGTTGACCTTTTTGCACTTGAAACATGAAAAAAACTGCTACTCACTCAATTTTTTTTGACTTCTCGATCTTAGCTTCGGGCAAGGAAAAACAGGCCGCTACTGCGGCCAAGCGCAAGACTGCAACAAGTAAGCCAAACACTAGACGTACCAATGGTAAAGCAGATTTAATGTTTGTTTTAACATTGATGCTAATGTCTGAACAGCTCGAAATGTCCAACATGCGGTTACGGAATCTGAAGAATCATCTGGAGAAGGTAAGTGACAATTCTATATTGGTGCTCGTACTAAGTTGACTGCAGATATACCTGAGCCTCCGCCAAAGCGAATCCGGTCTTCAAAACAAGCTCCTAGGAGCGCCAAAGATTTAACTCAAGACCAAGAAGACCACGAAGAGGATGAGGATGATACTGATGATGCCGCTTCTGGAGAGGATGACATGTCTGATGATGAGCGTGAACAAGATGTGAACGCCAGAGACTTTTTTGAACTTGAGGTACGTTTGCCTCATTTCCTGAATTTGCGCCGCTGTGCTAAGTAATACTTGAGGCCCCACATATTATGGATGTTGATGAAGAACTCGATGGTGTGTATACTTATGTTTGTCCACTATAGCATTTAAATATTGATGGCTCACCAAATGAAGTAGATGATGTCGTTCGTGGTCATCATCGCTCCTCTAGCCGTGCATCTGCTGTCAGCTCTGCCGTTGGTTCTGAGCCTCCCGCTACTGATACAGACGGCATATTGTCCAACCCTGAAGATGAGGAGGATGAGCAGTCCGATACTGCTGTCGTAGTAAAACCTAGGACCAGGTCACACCGTCAGAATACTTCTGACCTGGATGGCATAGGCCCAGTAATCCAAAAGGTGCGTCACCAGTATTGTGACTGTCGGTTATACTCTAACCATTCTATAGACTGCCCGCAGGACTACTAGAAGAGCCCGACAATTGGAATACGAGGTATGTATCTCTTATTTTAATTTTTTTATCAGGAATTGATTATTTCATTTCAGCTTCCACAAGTGAGCGCTCAGAATTTACCAGCTTCTCGTGCCGCCAGTTCTACATCTACGACATTAACATCTACTAGTGGTGGGGTAATAAGTGCACCGGGATCTATCCAACAGGTGACGCAAACAAGTGTGCCCACTCAACCCGCTCCTACAACAACACCTTGGTTGGAGCGTACAAATCTTGCTGTTACTGGACGTGGCCGGACTTTTCATGCAGCTATGTCTGATCAAGGTCCTGATATACGCAAACTCATGGACCAGGCCATTAAGCTTGGTAAACTCAATATGCTAGTTGACCATCAGTATTCTCCTGTCAGTCAAGAGCTGAAGCAAATAGCTTTTGCGGCACTTGCTTCATCTGCCGAGGACCTGGGTTACACCGGCCAATACGATATTTTGGACCGGCTGGAGCATGGTGATAACGACCGATACACCAAGCCCATAACTGACTATGTGAGTAATATCAACATGTATCAATATTTTTATGACTGATATATGTTTTAGGTTGGTCATCGCATTGGCATGGAGAGGGCTCGGTTAAAGACCACTCAAGTTGCGACTGTCCTGTCAGCTTTTGGGTTTGGTGACACCCCTTCTGACCCTCAAGAGGCTGCAGCTCTTGTCCAATTACGCAACTACATATATCCCCAGGATGAGGTGTGTCGTTAGTCTTCAGTGTACTGACATCCGAAAACTTATTCAATTTTCAAAAGGATGGTAATTATGATCACAGTAAACCGTTCGAACACCCTGTCATCATTAAATATATTCGTTCCATGTTCTTCGGAAGTACGCTCTACTCTGGAATCATTTCCCGAAACAAGCATTTGTTCTCGTCATCTATCATTCAAAAACCGGATGAGCTTGAGTTACCTAAAGCTTTGGTTGCTCTAGCTAGTGCTTCCGTAAGGCTCTTGTATAACCTGCTCGTTACTTTTGTATGCTCACAGTTCATTCATAGATTCATGCTGTACTTCAGGACTATGCTCGAGGCTGCCAGGAAGATTTTCCCAGCAAGGAGCTAGATGGGGTTTGGCAAACCACGGTCCGGATTCTTACAAGATTAGAGACTGTCAACCGTGGTCGTTACCACAAGCTTATGCATCACCTCTACAACCAATCATCGTATGTTATGAACATTTTTATAAATAGCCGCAAAGCTAATATATGTATTACTCATTTTTAGCGGTACCTTACCTCTCGCCCGTCATGGAATGACCAACCAACAAATTTATGACTCCGTTGACTGGACTGCGCTGGCTGAAGATGATATCGAGGTTTAACATGAGAGTAATTTAGATAGATCACAGCTTGTAGTTTCTATAACTAATGTCTCTGGTTCTGCATTGACTGTTGCTTAGCCTCTCGTTGCCTAATTCCTCCTCCTCCTGATAAGTAACCTGAATACATTATATACCTATTATTAAGATTGACTCTAACATACTACACTCTCATTAACTTCTAATGTTATTGTTTTGTCGCACTATTATCACCAATAATGGAGTAAGATGTTTGATGTAATGACACTAATCTGTCCATATTTAAACTATAGTCGCAGAACTTACAAGGTAATTTCACTAATTTCGAAGGGGACCGCGGATCTTATGAGAAATTCTTGTAATCTCAATAATCTCTCTAATCTCTCTAATTACCAAAATTTGTACGAATTATTGACCATTAGTGAACCTTACCACCACATTAGTAGTGGACGGTTTTCCTGATGCGAAGTCAACAAATGCATCAATAAAGCCAAGACACTGGGCATCGCTGAAATCCACCACCTGTATAAAATTTCAGCTTATTTACAACTCAAGAACAAGGGTTGCAAAGCATACTATAGCAAACATTTCATCTGTAATTTTTATGCCCTTTGTCAAAGCAGCCTGTGCAAGGCTCTGGAAGACTGCCACAAAGTGATATTTGTAGTGGTTTGTGGTGGCTCCGTCAGCAAAGCTGAACATTCCTGGAACCCACATATTGGTGATTGGGAAAAATGCAGAGGTGATGATCAGGATTGAATTAGGAGCAGACCAGAATTTGTGTGCCCCGTCAGTCAGCAACCCCTCCAGTGGTGCTAACCGAAGTTTAACTTCATCCTTTGGAAGGAGTTGGTCTTGCATCCACGTAGTATTGAAGGAAATCACTGTGATGTCATCAAAGCCAACAGTACACATATGCATCGTGATATAGTCACCATGACGGGTTTTGAAGGCATTGAATTGTGCAAGGAAAGTATGGCCATTTTCTGACTTCAGAGTACCTTGAATTTGACAAAGCTAGTACCTCCATGAGTCTGGATTGTTGGCTGCTTGTGCTATCAATGCAGCACCTTGCTTCCGTCCACTCATAGTCTTTGGGTCTACAAGAAGCTCAATGGGTTTTTTGTCCAGGTAATCTTGAGCAAGCTGTCCAATATCAGCTTCCTCTTGAGCGGTAAAATGAAGAACCCGTGTATAGTGACTGTGGTTGTGAGATTTACTGTTGATGTACCGGTATTTTCGAGTGTGTTTATCACTACCAATCTGGCCCCAGGTAATGAGATACGATGTTGATTCACATGGGAAGGATTCAAGTGGAGCATGACATGAGCAGAGAGGGTGTGTTTCAAGCTGCTTTGGAATGGTCTTGCTTGTCAGTGGACGAGTAACAATCTGGCATGTCTTGTTCTGGCATTTGAAAACTCCATAGCACTTTTGCACACTCTCCCAGCCACCAGATATTGTTGGGGAGTTATAGGAGCCTCCACGATTACTGCTACCATGATTGCGGCAAGCCCAATGTACCAACAGATTCTTGGTTGCTTCATACTCAGCATGAGTACAGTCAAAGGCCAGGACACCATTAACCCAGCCATCCCATTCAAATGATCCAAGCTGAGTGAATGGTACCCCAACATCTCGGCCTTGTCGACATTCAGGAGCAGGCTGAGGATTTAGAGGCACAAATGCTGTCTGCTTGGCTGGATCAGTGAGATCAATAGGAGCCCATGTGAATGTTGGCAATTTCTGTTCAATGACATGAGGTTGGTTCTTTTTTGGGAGTGTGGTATTCTTGGGTGAATCACAAGAGACTGTGTTGTTGGGAGGAGTTGCAGTTTGACTTGTATTTAAGTATACTCAGCTCATAGCCACAAAAGCCAAAGATAAGAGAATTACGTACCACTGGGCAGGATGACAGGTGGTGATAGTTGTGAAGCAGTATGACTAACAGCATTCAGTTGGCTTGTGGTTGCTATACAATCAAATGAGGGAGAATAGTATGTCAATGACACAGTTTCACGTACTTGGAACAGATGTTACTGAAGTGGTTGGGAAACTTGAAGAAGAATGAATTGAAGTGTTTTGAAAAGAATTTGCAGACATCAAATTAAAAATTCCTGAAAAACAGTTTGACTTTAGAAGAAATATTGGTTCTAATTTTAAGATGATTTAAACCTTGACGGTAGAGTTGAATTTGAATGACGTCAGTATTTGAAGCATCCAAGGACAACCTCATGGGATCTGAGTTTTGGGCAGAGTTGGTTGTTCCATAAGTGTTCATCACTTTTCCATCATTTGATGAAACCGGCTCAGATGCAACAGGTTTGTCTAAATAGATGGTGAACAAGTTGTTCAATTGTATTATTAAAGCCAATTACAAACCTTGTTTATACATAGGGATCTGCTGAGAGATTGAAGGCTTGCTGTTGTTTGAAGTTTTGGTGTTTGTAGCTGGTGATTTGGAAGTGATCAATATACATGAATGTGTAAAAAAAATTCAAGTGCACTATTTTGTGGAAGAGTAATAGTACTCTGGATAAGTGGAGGTTGTTGCATAGCCATGTACTGTTCAGAATCTACATGAAGTTTAGGAGGAAATATGTCTAAACACCCTGAGTGATCAAAAGGCATACCATTTGTGATTTGAGCATTGTCTTGAAGCCTGAATGAACCTACAGCAAGTATCTGAGCAGGCTACATAGTTAGAAACTTCATGCCACATACCATTGCCAGATTGTGACCCTGTGTCACTTGGATTTAACAGGTGGCTCAAATTTGTTCTTTGCATGAGGATGTCTATAAACCCAAGAAAACAGTATGTATAAGGTACTAAATTAACTATTTTTTCTGACAGACAAAGCTCACTGCAAATTGACAAAAGTGGGGGCAAGTCATATGCGTGAAAAAGAATTCGAACGGCGACAAGAGGTCTTATATACCACAGCTCTATGCCATCAATTTGGATCCCCAAACGGCCATACCCGCAGGTGGAGTTAAATTCACACAAAATCAAATTACTTCATCAGTAAACGACGGGACATGTACATTGTAAAATGAATCATTGCTCAAGTCCAGAGATTAAAAGGAGTAGTGGTTGTGTATTATGATCTACGGCATTTCTTGGTAAATTCTTACAGTCTATCATAATGCATCTGCTTCAAGGTGAACTTACTTTGGGACAGGTTCTCGTCTTTGACAGCGTGTGGGAGACCTCAATTTGAATTTCAAATCTCATTAACCGGTTAAAAGAAGGCGGCACGCAGGGGCACGCAGAGGCACGCAGGCACGCAGGTGACACGCAGGTGGCACGCAGGTGGCACGCAGGCGCGACACGCAGATTTCAACATACCGATATTGAAGGTACCTGTACAGGTCAATATAATTTTTTTGGGGCCCAAAACAATTTGTGTTCTTGTATTCCCTAATTATGGTTTTGTTTTGAGCTACTTAACAAGGAAAATGGCCGGTTGGTTGTCAAGATATAAGCAAAAAAAAACTAATTTTAGTGTTTTTTGGCTTTTTTCAATGAATCTACTGACTTTTCATTCATACAGAGGTCAATTTTTTTGCACAAATAAGATTTCTAATTAATTGGAGCATTTTTCATTTATAGGGCTAAGCATAATAGCAGGAAGCCAAGTTGCTGTATTCAAAAATTTGCATTTGAACCTCACAGCCTGAGTCACAGGTACCTGTACAGGTCAATATGAATTTTTTTGGAGTCAAAAGAGTGTATGATCCTGTGCTCCCTAATCATGGCTTTGTTTTGAGCTACTTAACAAAGAAAATGGCTGGTTGGGTGTCAAGGTAAAGCCAAAGATATCTGATTTTAGTGTTTTTTTTAATAAGAAAAAATCATTATTTTTTGATTTTTTACAGAAGAAATTTTTTTCTCTTTACTATATAAAGGACCGGGTCCGACCCTGGACCGGCCCTGGACCAGCCCTGTTGGCCCCGGACCCTAGGTCCAGGCGGCCAGGGGCCAAGGAATAGGTGGACCGGGCCCTCTAGGTCCGGGTCAAGGGCCAGAAAATTTTGGTCGGACCTGGCCCGGACCGGACCGTGGCAACACTGGCGAATTCAGGTCAAGTAAGTACAACGTCGATTTTATAAGTCACGAACGAATTATGGATAGTATTATGGGCTGCATATGTAGGGTATATGTCTATGCTAGTCTATGAGTTAAGGCTATGAGTAATTTCACAGCAATGTAATCAGCTTCTATCGAAAACTGGTTACTTGACGCGCTCAGTGGATTATGTAATCAAATCCGCTCAGCTTTCCTGTCGTTTCTGGGGTCAGCATTAATCTCAACAACGAGCCTACCTATGCACCTCGGACTTCTTCGGTATTGAGAGGGTCAAAATAATTATTTGTAGTTATCAATTGATTTGGAAAATTCGTGCACGCTTATGTCTTACTTTAATGGATATGTACTGTAAATCCTTCCTGTACCAAAATTCAAAATTGATAACTACAAATAAAATGTAAATCTAAACAACTTTCTCCTATGTCATTTGAGGATCTGAGTTGCCGTTGAGTCAGGAAGTGCACTCGCCATTTTTTGACTTACATGCCCTTCACAGCCACCGATGCGCGGAGTATAAATTTGGCAGGGGAGTGCGCCTTACCAACACGAAATGTCAGCAGAAACGGCAGGTGGTCCCCAAGGACTGGAGAACACGTGCGTAATAAGAACGTGATAAATACCTAATGGAGATAACATTGGGAATGGGCACAGCCACAGTGCGAGAGCAGTTAAGTAAGAACGAGTCCTCATTTTATTCGGCCTCGTAATTATTATACTTCAATAGTCTACTAAGTACTTACTGTGTATGCCGGAATGGCCAAACTCAGCTGTGAATGTGCATCAAAAATCCTGGCTGTCAGTTTTCTGCTGTCACTTGAATAAAGGGTTTTTAAAGCATTACCTAGTGACATGAAGAAAAAAAACACTGGTGACCGGTCATTGTAATAGTTACTTTCAGTGACCTGTCATGAAGGAAGATTGTGCAGCATGTACAAGACCAAATCAAAAGTGGTGATAAGATCTACCTAAAAGGTCTAGTTCCGACAATGATAAAATTAACAACATGCCAAATGGTCTAACCCCAATCACCTATGCAGCTTGGGTTGAGTAAAGACAAGTCCTTCCCTCAGTTGGCCTCGTAACTGGTTGGACATATTAGAGAAAAAGTTTTGGACTTACAAGCTGCAATATTCAACTGCAGGCTGAAAATCTCATGGCAAGTGACTATGTACTTTTTCTTTGTGGCCATGGATATAGTATGATCCTGTCCTCAGAGTTGGTAAAGTATTCTTGTCTTTGTGCAGGTTCTCCTTCCTCTGTGTGTTTGGCTCAACTCACCAACCCTCAAGCCATTGAATTAATCACTGCATCTGTCCCAAAAAATATACTTCAGTATAAATTGAGGTACACACACTAAATAAGTACCCTGAGATGTACAGTGTACTTTACATTCTGCGTTGGGAGACAAATAAATTGAACCATTTATTATGAAAGTGGGAGAAAAAAATATCAGGATAATTTTCTAAGCATTTTCAAAACTCTTCTCCCACTTCTGTGATATTTTTGGTTTGTTCTTCTGTTGTTGAATGGGGCCTCAGGAAATGTCTCTGCCACACCGTTAAGTAAATGCACGTGACGGAAACTTAATGGCACTTGCCATTAGGACTGACACGGGCGCAGCTGAGCACATGTTCCGCGCATGGTTCGGCAGCTGCCACAAGGTCTGTGTCGCAACCACAGAATATTTGAGACCACCACAAACTTGAACATTCATCAGTATTATCTTCGAACTTTT